>VNKC01002129.1:0-132943 GCA_008042775.1 Drosophila pectinifera
AATTTTTGAACAAAGCTAAATTAAGAATAACCATAACATGGCCAAAACAGCCTTAAAAACAGCAATTCGGAATATATATGGCTTTTGGCTGTCATTCCATTTTTGGCGAAAATATGCTCTCCAGAAGACCGCAAGTATGCGGAATTTTGGGTCCTTTAATCGTCATTTTTATGTTCTAATTTTTGAACAAAGCTAAATTAAGAATAAACATAACATGGCCAAAACAGCCCTAAAAACAGCAATTCGGAATATGTATGGCATTTGGCTGTCATTCCATTTTTGGCCAAGATATGCTCTCCAGAAGACCTCAAGTATGCGGATATTTGGGTCCTTAAATCGGCATTTTTATATCCTAATTTTTGGACTAATCAAACTTAAGAAAATCCATAAGATGGCCAAAAGAGCCTTAAAAACAGCGGATCGGAATATATATGGCATTTGGCTGTCCTTCCATTTTTGGCCAAATTATGCTCCCCAGAAGACCTCAAGAATGCGGATATTTGGGTCCTTAAATTGGCATTTTTATATCCTAATTTTTGGACGAATAAAACTTAAGAATATCCATAACTTGACCAAAACAGCCTTAACTAGCCTTGTGAGCTAGTGTGAAGTCAAATGTAAGATATCTTTAAGCCAGCAGCGCTCCATGAAGAGCGTTGGTTGAGTTTGGAAACTTGCAGCTTTTCGATTTCATCGCTTGGGGTCGCCACTGCATAGGTCAAATCGATGTATGATGGATGTCGAGGTATACTGCCATGTACAAAACATTTGTTAATTTGTTTATCTTATTTTTTGTTTAAAATGTACGTCATTTGGCTATCATTTCATTATTGGCCATAATATGCTCTCCAGAAGACCTCAAATATCAGAATTTTTAGTCGTCAGTTTAATACCCTAATTTTTTTGACAAATCACAGCTAAAAATAATCATAACTAAGCCAAACTAATTTTAATTCGGAAAGCTTTTGTATGTTAGTTTTTAGCTAGTTAATTAATCTGCATATTTAGTTTGAAAATTCAAGAAAATAAATATTTTGTCAATTTTTTACAATTTTAATGATGTAACCCCTTATAAAATTTTGAAAAATTGGTCAAAATTTTATCTTATTTCTTTTAGGTATTTTATTGTTAAATAATTGGAGAGTTTAACGGCGAATCAGATAATGTACGGCATTTGGCTATCAATTAATTTTTGGCAATAATATAATCAGACCTCAAATATTCGCATTTTTGAGTCGGCATTTTAATACCCTAATTTTTGTTTTCCATGTTTGTTTTTATTTGGTTAAATAATCTGCATATTTAGTTTGGCTATCATTTAATTTTTGGGAAAAATAATGCCCTCAAGAAGCCCTTAAGTATACGCATCATTGATTCGGCAATATAATACCCTAATTTTTTTGATAAATCAGACTAAAAAATGTCCATAACCGATTGTACTCAAATTTCCAGAGTAGGTCCTCATAAATGTAGTTATTACATGTCATCTAAGGTTGCAGAATTTAAAACCAAGAGACGCGTTCAAAATTGTTCATTTTATTGTTTATACAATTTATAAATCAGTTTCAATTTCACAATTAATAATATTCAAGAATTCACTAAATAATTACAAAATAGTCGAAGCACATGCCAAAATATGCACTAAAAATTTTTAATTGCACGTTTTAATTTTCTTAGGGTCTTGGTGTGGGAGCAGCTTGAACATTTAAATAAGATTGCAAAATAAATACAGGAAACACATGATTTCGCTCGCCCACGCTCTACACTTGTTGTAAACTTCAGTATTCCTTACATACTACGGCGTATCAAAAGTGGTTCGTTTGCAAATTAATGACCCTTAAAAAGCTGCACATCGACATTTAACCTAGATATTGTATACAGTTTAACTTCATGCTTTTTCATTGGCATTGAACAATTATTTCATTAGACATTCCTTAAGTCAACAACGATATTGGGCGCTTAACACACACAGACACTCCTCCTCTTGTCTTATTCCACTAGGCTGGTTCTGGTTCCTCTTCTTTATACTACTCCTCCCCTGCTACTGCACTCTCGCTTTACAATCGATTATCCAAAAATATGCTATGTTTTTTGTAAATTCTAAGAATTTATGATTGATATCTCATACGATTCAATGCTTGCATTGCCGGTCGTGTGTTTTAATACCCAGTTTAGCGCGTTTATAACGAGTATAGTACATATAAAAAGGCAGTCGCCTGCACAGTGGTTGAATATAAAACAAATCGAACAGAGTGCATCCTTGGTCTCTATGTGATCTTTGTGTACGTGTACGTGTAACGTGTTTTGGGGCGTGTGGGTTGCTGTGGGGTTGTGTGATCGGGTGTTTAAATATTACAGGGTACTAATCGTAGCGCTTAGACGGTGGTACTAAGTGCTCCGGCAGCACGGTGGGCAGCTCGCAGCCTTCCAGCTTGACGTTGATTAAGTGCAAGGCCAGCGCGAACTCATCAGAGTCCAGGAAGCCATCGCCGTCGACGTCCGACAGTTTCCAGATCTTGCTGAGCACCGAGTTGGGCAGTTTCGATTTGATGAGCTCCTGCTTGGCAGCTGAAAGTGGATTGCGGATTAGGCTTCTTCTCGCACAGATATTATGGCAAAGAATATACTTACTTGCACCGGATATCTTGCCATCAACGGGACCAAGTCCATTGAAGATGCCGTCAGTGCGCGGCTTGTCCTTGTTGCAGATCCACTCGTGCTCTCCATAGCCGGCATCAATTCCCTCGCCCTTCATGTAGCCGAAGGGCGAGACGTGGTCGTCGATGACTCCCTCGAAGGCACCACCTGTAACCCAAGAAAGGAGTATAAAGAGAAAAGGTCAGTTCGGTGCTCAATACTTTGTGTGTTTGCGCAATAAATTTTGCATTAATTAAGCATGTAATCTTAGTTGATCGGTGCGTCGCCGTGCACAAACATTCAATTTGAGGCAATTAAAACCTTCAGATCGTTTAGGCTCCAATTGACATCGCCGCCGTATCGTGACTAGGCCGGCAGACCGACTTAAGCACGTACTTTGCCGGCGGCTGCGACTGAGTCTACCTACTTTAACAGGCAATTGTGGTGCATTCGGAAATTCTGGCATTCTCCGGGGGCAATTGAGATGGGCGGGCAGGCAACCTGCATCGGGTTGCCAAGTACGTTTTCAATTCACATTTTTTGAAGTTGCCACTCTCAACTGCACTTGCTCAATTTGTTTGCGGCCTCTTGCTGTCGCAACGGGCAATTGAAAAGGCCGCTGCTGGTGGAATCTATAGGGTGGCCGAACTTGGAGCCCATTTATAAAACCAGCTTGAAAATGACATGGGTTTGTGCCCCATCAATAGAGATCTGCTCTCAAAATATCAATTTTTACAAAGATTAACTTTTCTAGATTTTTGATTTGCCCCAGTTATTTGGTATAACTACAGTGGTGCTTACGTCCAAGTCCGTCCCTGTTCCCGAATCCGGATCAGCCTCAGGCTCAGTTTCTGGCCTAGTTTCTACCTCAGGCTCAAGATCAACCTCCTCCTCTGCACCAAGTTCTGGCTCTAGCTCTGGTTCTGGCTCAGGCTCAGGCACTGCTTCGGCTTCGGCTTCGGCTTCCTTGTCATTATCGACATTTCCCACCCGACTAGTGCAACTGCTGAACAGGCGAACCTGCTGCTGTCGCAGGTTCTGCAGCCAGCGATCGAAGCGCTCGGCAAACTGCTCCCGCTGAGAGCTGGGGGTCAGAAGATCGGGCTCCGCGGCCACATCGAAGTCATCGTCAGAATCCTCTTCGGGTATGCAAGAAGAGAAGAGAGAAAGAAGGTTGACAGAGGGGCAGCACTAGTACTGAACATCTGGACAGTGCAAGAGTGCGACTCGGACGTGGAAATCAACTCAAATTCGAAATTCAAAGCAAATTAGAGTGCCAATGGCGAAAAACGAAAAGAACGAAGTACCAAAAAGAGCGGCGAACAGAATAGAACAACTTATTTCTGCAAGATCGTGTTAGCTGTGTGTATAAACTATTTAGCGACAGATTGCTAAACATGTGATGCCAGCGCACATTCAGATGTGCGGTGTCGGGGGCGATGTGATGGTGAAGGAAGTGACTCAAAACCTGACCAAGTGCAATCGAGGGCACGGTCCAGATCAGGCTTCGAAGTGACGAATTCTTTAGTGATTCAACCGCAACTTGCTGGGGTTACCAGCAGTTGGGTGCCGATAAGTAAGAATTCTTAAAGAGAAAATATATAAATAGAAAAACTAATAATGAATATTTTTCAAAAGAAAAAAAGAAACAGCTTTCTTTAATAACACATTTTTCCAGCTCTATAGGGAGACCACTGTACCGGGCATCCAGTAAACTTATCTCGCCTCCAACCAAGTCAATTACCCAAGACAAAACAACGGAAATGCACTGAAATACAGTCGAAACTGTGCAGCGATCGCTACGAAAATGAAATCAGAGGTACAGAGACACATACAGAGGGAGACTAAATTAGGGGCCCGAGTTCTTGACTTTGATTTCGAGCAGTTTGATCGCGATTCGCTTTATCAAGGCATTCCTTCTCCTCCGTTTCGGGGGTATGTACCTCCACTAAATGTCTTCCGCCCCTCTGCATTCTCGACTCTCTGGTGTAATAATAAACGAGAAGTTCATTCACTTGCTGCGAATGCGAGCGAGAGATTTTTCAGAGGCTATCGAATTTTCCACACTACAGCATAATAAACACACATTCGACACTTGAATGCGGCGGATGACACACTCTGCGTATTGGTGGAATAATGATCGCATGACATCAGTCGATCAGTTTTGTCGTCATCCATAGGATTTTGCACAGATTTGCTGCAAAAAAGATACGATACGTATCTGTGGGTTGCTTTCGCACAAGGTCATGTGAAATGCGCTAATAGTTAAATTAAAAACGCCACTCAAGTGGCCCACAAACGGGGCCAAGCTGAAAAGACCAGCCACGACGGCCTCAGACAATGCTATTGTGAAATGGAATGGAATAAATCCCGAACATATATATCATCGTAAATGCTTCTTCCTGCACTTAGCGCTAGTTCATCTCAAATTCCTATTCTCCTCTGGGAATCCGTGCGCGGATTAGTCGGAGGATGAGCCACTTAGTGGTGCCACACGCCCGAAGTCAGCATCGGAGAGCTGCAAATTGATACGCGGCCTCAGGTTGCCAACGCAATCAAGAGTATCTGACGACAACCGGTTCGGCGGCACACAGATATCTCTCGAATGAGGTGGGATCGGCTGGCTGGACGGGGCTGGATTCAGTCCGGGGTCTGGGGTTTGTTTGAGCAGCTTGCCCGCATGACAAATGCACTGAACGGATCTTCTCTGTGGACCGAAGAGCTTGGCTCCTCTCTTAAAAGGCAACAATTATTGGAATTCAAAGTTTTATTATTTACTTTTCCCATTTTAAATTGCTTTGCCTATTAGGAGATAATTATTTTCATTCTCCTTGTCTGGCTGGTTTGTGTACACTAATAATCCTATCACACGCCTATCGGTTTTACTTCTGTAGAGTCCGCATAGGGCATGAATAATAGTGTGTATACTAGAATTTACTTGATAATAATAATTTATGATTAATGGGATGTTTCTCTAGGCAATTCTTTCTACAAAAGAAATAGTCTGTATGTTGTATATATATACATAGAAAAATGGGAAAATTATAACTAATTTCCACATTGAAATTACCATTTCCAACAAGCGAATTATTTTATATCTGGGTTTCGCCTGAGAACGTACAAATTAGACTTACACTCGAGAGAATATAACTTATTCTTGGCTATATTATGACCTATCATCACCTAATAACTTTGCTCTTTATTTTTATAAGTGAATACCAAAAAACCCCAATGTCAGCGATGCCCAGCTCAAGTCTAAAACTTATATTAGCCACAGTGGCATAGTTATTGCTTAATTATGCTGTTTACTTTGTAGATAAACAAAATTAGAGCACTGCTAATCATTGCAGACCAGACGGGGACAAAGTTTTGAAGCTAAGTTCGTTTGCAGTGCAACCTAGACCAATGAGCTATACGTTTCTCGACTGATAAGACACTTGATGATGTTATGCTGACTCGGCCTTACATTGATTTTTATCTAATAGTCAGTTGCGAGCAACAGCATTGCCTAGCAACGCGATAAGGGTCGGGGCAAACAAGCCACTTGTGTGTCCCACTGGCACTGGCACCACTAAGCAATTCATCGGGGAACGCGAACAGGTGCGCGCACGGGAAAGCGCCACGGAAAGTGTAATTGGGCCTTGAACTCTAAGGCCACGCACGAAGTTCACAGGTCGCAGAAAACCGGTCGCATCAAGTAGAATTGCCTTTCAATTAGAGTTTCAATGTTCAGACATATATAGAACTATAATACGATTGTCTGGCGAGGCGCCTAGTCACTGATTAACTATATATATAGCCCGCCCCTCCTCTGTCTCCCTCCATCCCACTCAATGATTGTTTTGCTGGGCGTTTTGGCTCGGCTCGAGTGCGTGGTATTCGTTACGGTTGCCTGGATGCGTCTGCTCCGGAGAGCCAGATCCGATTCAGCCACTGGGCGCTCGAGTGTGAAATATTTATCATGCCCAACTGTACGCCTAGTTTTATTTTCTTTATTTCATTCCTGATGACTCATGGCAGTCCAATTTAAAGGCAAAGCCGGCGGGCTATCGATATTTTCCAGTGCTTACATCATAACCAGGAACGAATCTTATCTACCCCGGGGAGAGAACAGTCAATTTGGCTTACTTCTTGCCATGACGAAAGCAGGCAAGCCAATTCGATAATTATTGACATACAAATACTAGAGTTACCTAAGGGCCACGCCCTGCCCCGATATTGGCGCCCGCCTTCAAGTACAAAGTAGTTCTTCATTATCACGTTACTACCACCCAGTATACCCGGTATTTATGTGTGATACGACAATACGTGGTTCCGTGTGATATTCGCTTCCACCTCGATGTTTAATTTTGCACAGAAAGTGCGTGTGTGTTAGCTAAGCACTGAACTGACACCGACTTTTGCAGGCGTTATCAGCTTTTGGCGCTTATCACTTTGTTTATATAGCTTAAATATGCTTCGCATATAATATATAGGGTTATATATAGTCGTTACTAGGGATTGCATAACTCGACGCGGAAAGAAATAGGAAGCTGTGGCTGATGTGGGCCAGGGAAAGACACCGTTTGGCTCCTAGCGCTCCTAGTGGCTTTCATTGCGGCAGCGGCACAGTTGTAATTGTATCCATTAGATACATTTGGCTGTGGCCTAGCTCTCCAACCAAATCTAGCTCTCTCACTCGGCTCTGGGCCGCTGGCAAAACTTGTTTTTCTTCGCAATTCGGCTTGGTAGAAAAACTGGGTTAACTGGGGAATTTTTCGCGCTGCGCATGCGCAATAATTCAGCTCGATGGGAAAGCGAAAACGAAACGCTTGCGGAAAGCCAAGATTTCTCGATGGATCACCCACTACGGAAGTCGGTTCTATCATGCGGTTAACTAGCTGGTGCGGCGTGACAAATACGAGTCAGTGGCGCTGGCTGAGCTGTGCTCCAGGGAGGAAAATTCAGATTTAGACTCACCCTTGACAACGGGTTCCGAGACGAGCGCCATCTCCTCCTGCGGGATCATCTCTATGAGTCGCGCAATATCCTTGGCCAGCATATTGTCCACGATATCCAGCAGGTGGGGCTTGAGTGAGTGGAACTTGGTAAAGTCCTGGTGCTGCAGCACTTCCTGCATCTTTTTAATGTCGGGGAAGTCGCCGGGAGAGATGGATTGCTCGCGCTGGATGCGATCGTATACCTGGCCCAGGTTCTTGATCAGGTCCTTCTTCTTGCTGTCCTTGCCGAACACAGAGGGCATGTCCTTGCGCAGCTCGGAGATAATGAAGGCGTGCACCTTAGCCAGACGCGCCCGCTTAATCAGATCATTCAGCTTGCGCAGGGCAGCGTTGCGCGGCAGCGACTGTAGGTCACGGAACAGGTCCTGCTCCTCGTCCTCGAAGAGTCGACGATTGGCATCGAAGCGCAGTGGCTGGTCCCAGAACGAGCCAATGTACACGCGTGCTACCTCCGGCGTCTGCAGCACCTTGCCCAGCGACCACATCAGCGCCCCGTACACCCGCATCAACTGCTGGTGGTCGATCATGTCCGCCTTGTTCAGGATGATGCGAATCTTGTCGTCGTGGCCCTTGAGCGCCTCGATCGAGCGCCGGAACTCGTCCGAAATGTCCAGCTTGTGGGCGTCGAACAGCAGAATGATGCGATCCACACGCTCCGCGAACCACTCCAGCACTCCGGTGAAGTCGTAGCCCCTGTCGATGCGCTGCTTCTCGCCGGACAGAATGCCGGGGGTGTCCACGATGGAGATGGCGTTCAGTACCGGCGATGCCACGCTGCTGCACTGGAAGCGGTTGAGGAAGGCGTTTCCGTACTTCGACAGCGGCCGGAACTGCTTCTTGGGGTCCACCACCAGGGCGTTGCCAGGAATCACACCCTCCTTATCGTCGTACATCACGGCGATGAAGCGATCTGTGGTCGGTTCCGGGCCGATCCGGATGCCCGGGAAATCTCGTTCCAGCAAGTACCGAATGAAGGTCGTCTTTCCGGTGGAGTACTGGCCCACCAAGAGAATCATGGGCTTGGCATCAAAGTCCGGGTCCTCGAGCTTCGGCGAGTGGAAGTCGTGGAACTGATAGTGCTCCTCCAGCGGCAGCAGCTTGCTCCGGTAGATCTTTTTCAGCTCGCCGATCACATTCTCCACCACCTCTTGGGTGTTCTTCTCGCGCTTGAGGAAGCTGAACATGGCGAAAGAGCACAATTAGCACAAAACCGGAATACGGGGAATTTCGGGGGTCGCGGCCGGAGTGCGGAGAGTATGGTGTACGGTGTTATGTTGGCGCGGATTCGGTGAATACACGGCAGTTACGGCGATTGTGTAGTGACTGGGCGGGTGTGTACACTCGATTCGGGCGCTGCGCTGGGACGTGTGGCGAATGATTCACCCGCGTACGTATTATTTTTGGAATACGAACTTTTTTTTCCTCTGGACCGATATCGGACCAAGGCTGCTAGAGCTGTGCAAACATCGATACTGATATCGATGTATCGATCGAAATTATCGATATAATGAAGCTTTCGATGTTTTTACAGCTCTGAAGGCGGCAGTCGCCGATATGCGGGTATCTATCGTTATCGATTGCAGCTTAAGTGGCTTATTTCTCACTAACTGTCTTATCGGCTACCGCTTACAAAGCTCGCGGGACGCTCTTATCGGATTCAAATTGAAATGTAAAATGCAACTTACCTGTCTCCCGCATCTCGGCGAGACATTTCAACGTATAACAAAATAAATTCAAGTTCACTGGAATATACCCAAAATTTGTGGTTCACAATGCGAAAAGAGGCGATCTGAATAGCTTTTTATCTGGTAAGTTTTGGAGCAATACCAAACCTTGATTTTCAAACAGTGTAAAGATAGGTTTTAATAAATGTTCAGGGCAAAATATATATAATAAACAAAGGCTACGCTGATCATTGAACTGAGTTTTTCAGGGCTTAATAAGTTCCACATCATCATCGGTGCTGTGGGGAATGGCCGGATCGAGGCCGAAATTCATCTTCATAATGTCGCAGAACACGGAAAGGAATATGAAGGCGTCCACAAAATGGTTGATGGTAAAGCCCAGTCTTCTGTCCTTGGGATTATGCATGTTGATTAGGGACTGAATGACCATCAGTATTCCGGCGGCCACCTGTTTGCGAAGGTAAGAAACAATGCAAGGCCTTTTAGATCTAATCATTTATTTTATCTCTTTTACATCTTAAGTGCTTAAATTAATATGGTTTCGTGTAAATCGTTGGACTGCGCTTAATTCTACGGTGTCTTTGCATGCTGTTCGAGGAGTCTCAGCGGCTGCGAGGAGTACTCTATGCCGAAACCGGATATGATTACATTCACCACGGATATTATGAACACCACGACCAAAATAACATCGTTCAGGATGATCGCCGCCGTCTGATCCTGCTGCCTGTTTATGTTAAGACTACCGATGGCCACAAACAGAATGCCGACCAGGAGCTGTCGGAATATGGATATGAAGAGTGTTAGAACCGGATGGTAAGCAAAAGCCACTACTTAGTAAGCCTAGTTCACATTGTTCAGCAGCTCGCCCTGCGGTGGCGGCAGCCGACTGTCAAAAGCCGAGATAAACAAATTTATCATCGTTGTGAAAAAGGCAAAACCCGTGCGGACGTGGTTAATAATATTGGCCGACTGGTGAAACTCTGGCTGGTGTAGCCGGCAGTCCCGCAGCAGGCTCAGGGATAGGCTCAGCACGCCCGACAGGACCTACACAGAGAAAAACACAACAATGTCAGTTCTGCAAACTTTAAAGTATTGTTTTTATGGTAAAACTATTGAATTATTGAATGATTCCAACTTGTTTATATTTTTCTCTATGTAGGACACTTTGAGAATTGGCTGTTACTTTTAAACCCTGTAACAGGATAAGAAAAAGATAAATTATAAGCTCACCTGCAGGACAATAGATAGACTGATCAGGATTAGCATTAGCTTGTAGAACTGATGCTGCTCGCCCACCTGAAGGATGTACTTTAACTGGGAGGCATTGGCAGTCAGCAGGGCAATGTCCAGCATGCCCTGGGCTATCGTCTTCTTTGTGGCATATCTATTCGCGTCCATGGCTTTCATCTGAAATAATTATAGTATTTTATAGTATTATATTATTAAAACCTTTATTAAAGCTTATAGACGGAACTATACATTATTAAGGAACGAAGCCATAGTGTCAGTGCAAAAGACAGAATCAAAATGAATGATGTTTAGAGTTCGATTCTAAAGTTCTGTGTTCTATCTATCTATGCCATTTTTATGTCAGTTCTCGGGGCTGATAAGAAAACAGAACTTCACCACTCCAACTAATTAAAAACAAGGCAGAAATTGGGAGCAAGGATTGTTTCTTCAGGTTCAAAGAACCTTATATTAATGAATATAAAGAAAACAGTGGAAATAAAAAAATACAAATCATTTCATACCTCCCAAGCTTTCTTCACGGATTTCTGGAAGAAAACAAAGTTACTGACTATACTACTTAGTAATGACAAGGATAATTAGTATTACAAAAGTGCGTCTACACTCATCTAATTGTCAGCGAAATTATAAAATCAATATGGGAATAAAACAACTGGTGGAAATTAAAATGCTTTTCGCACAGCTCATCGGAGTTTTAGGTGCATAAGGCAATCGGGCACATATCTATTTGAAATTGCACGAACAGTCGGAACAAAGACAACAACAACGACATTTACTCGGACTAGCAATTACGGATGGGGATGGGAATGGAGATGTGGGATAGAAATGGGGATATGTCGGTGGCACGAATAAATAAATAATTCATGATCAGATATACGACGAAGATCAAGGTCAGTGCGAGAGTGAGACTTGTGACAACATTTGAAGATGGAATACTTTCGGACTCACCTCGGATTCGTTAACTCGATCCCCGCCACCTGCCGCAACCTGAGCCATTATGAATGAATCTCTTATATATTTTTTTACGATTTGAGTTTGAGTTCGGTCACACACCGCTGCTTTTCGGATACAGTTCGCCAGCCAAACAAAAGAACTCAAAAATAGTCGATTCGAGTGATTTCGGTTTTCATTGTCTCCTCAAATTGGCAACAAAACAATTGTTGATACTTCTCCTGATGGCGTTGCGTGGAGACGGCGTTAGCGACACAACCAAACGATTAAACAACTGGCAGCGGATTGAAATGATTCCAGTCAAGAGAGAACTGCCTGCAAACAAGTCAGGTTTGCGGCTCTCTTGGCCAGAAAGAGAATGGTGCAAGCCGAAAAGAGTGTTTTCGAGTCAGTCATGACTAATGACAGGAGCTTTAATGTAGCTTATATTTCGATTTATTGATTTATTTTTGGTTACCTGTAGGATAGTTGCTCTTAATGCTGCCTAGATTTATATACATACCCTAAGATTTACGCATGATATACATAGGATTAAAAAGGATTTCCGATTCAAGGAATATGCTATTTATTTTTATAATTATTATTATTTTTAAAAGCGTTATGACACTGGATTAATGTTTTCATTTCCTTCAATGAATGAAAACAATGCAGTGTAATTATGTCATAAGATTAATGTTTGTGGTTTTTAAACAATATACCAATAAAAACTTTAATAGAGCTTTGAGGCCAAGTATGCTTTTATTATGTAGGTTCTGCTTACACTGACGAAAATGATCAGTTTCACTTATTTACTGTTCTGGATTATACACCTACAACAGCATAGAGTTTATATAATTATTTTGTTACAAACTTTTCCGAAAACCCAAAACATGGAATTTCCAATACCAGAGGCAGAATACTGGGATATTTCAAAGAAATCGCAGAAGGAACGTCAGGTAGTTCGGAAATTTATACCTGATGGCATCGACCTGTCCACTGTAGATGTTGGCGACATCTACAAGATCGACACATTCTATTTGGAGTGCCAGAAGTACAGGGACCATTATCGTGACCCCTACGGCAAAGTACACTGTCCCAAATTCTTCAGCTTGCATAAGGGAAAGTGCGGAATCAAGCTGGATCGCACCCTGGCTCAGATGACACAGGCAATAGCTGGGAATGTGGATCGCCAACCAATAGTGTTTCCCCTAATTCGCGACTACGGCATGGTTTTGGGCAGAAGCTTCCCGATGGGACCGACGAACTCTAAATCCAGCGCCACTAGCTACCCGTGATGGATTTGTACATTGCGTACCCACATATGTAATGCATTATTTACCAACTGAAATATATGCTAGTACAACATTATCCTTTAGCTGTCTGTTTTAGTTTTCTTGGTCTTAACTTCACTTTATTAGATTTATTTTGTATGATCAGCTTTGAAAAATCATCCAGTTTGAGTTATTAACTTTAGTACTTTATTTTCTAGGCTGGGAAAGCAGTTTCAATAAATAGCATTTTAAATACTTTGCGCCCATAGATGATGCATAAAACATATACACACAGTTGTATCGAATTTCTGGGGGTTCTTGATGTTAGCTGACACAAGGACTTGATATAAATTTTAATAAGCCTTTCACATATGGCGTTTAAGCTAGTAAACACACTAAAAAGTCTTTCTGTGCACGGCCCGCTGTCCCTCCTCTTCGAACTCCCGCTTGGAGACCCACATCTTCTTGAAGGTGTCCAGCGAGGCGAGAATGGAACCGCCCATCCATGTGGAGTAGAGGCGTTCCTGAGGCGCAGCGATCTGTGAATACAAAAAATGTGTAACTAGTACAAGTAAATATCCTTTGTAAGTTAGATATATTTACCCTGATCTTGAGATCCTTTGCCGAGTGCTTCCTGAGCTCAGACAACAGGCGGTCGCCGAATCCCTTGAACAGAGTGGAGCCGCCCGACAGCACGATGTTCTGGTAGAGCATTTTCCTGAGATCCATATCCGACTTTTCGATGGAGTACATCAGAACGTCGTGTATGCCCTCGCACTCCTCGCCCAGCAGATCGGGTCGGAAGAGCACCTCAGGCGCCCTGAAGCGGGCTGGTCCGACCTCGAAGGTCTTGCCGTCGGGCAGCTTGTAGGCGAACTTCTCCGTCTCCACGGTCTCCTCCTTCTGCGGGTTGGTGGCCAGGTAGCAGACCTTCTCCTTGATGGAGCGCACAATCTCAAATTCGGCAGTCGACCGGAAGTTGAAGCCTTCCCGGCGTATGAGTGTCTTCAGGTAGCGCGTCACATCACGCCCGGCAATGTCCACGCGCATAATACTGTGAGGCATTGCGAATCCCTCGTAGATGGGGACCGCATGCGTCACACCGTCGCCGGAGTCAAGCACCACGCCGGTGACGCGGCCGGTGGCGTAACTGCAGGTTAGAATCGAGTGGTTAAGTAAAACTCTCTATTATAAGTTCCATGTAATTTGCTTACAGACTGAGCACCGCCTGCATGGAGACAAAGAGCGCAGGAGCGTTGATACCTTCGAAGAAGAACTCGGCTGCCTTTTCGCGATTACGGCGCGGATTAAGCGGGGCTTCGGTCAGCAGCACGGGATGGTCCTCCGTGAAGGTGGCTAGTTGTTCCTGATAAAAAATATTCAGTGCTTGGAATACAGAATATTGCGTTATAAATGCGATTTTACTTTGCTGTAAATGTAGCTCCATATCCGCTCCATGTCATTCCAATCGGTGACAATACCGTGTTCCATGGGATACCGAATGCTGAGAAGACCACGGTGTTCCTCCGCCTTCGGACCAACGAATATATCGCCCTCCAGGGCGCCAGCCATCACCCGAACATGCTTGGGCCGGCCAATGCTGCAGGAAATCAGTCAATCAATCAATCACTCAGGGGGATTGAGAATCATAGGTACTTACTAATTGGGAAACCTGCATTTTGGAATGTGCTCGCCAGCAAAGCCGGCTTTGATCACACCGGAGCCCTGCAAAGTTGACAAGGTGGTAAAGTGACATATACTTTTAGTTGCTTTTCTGACATTTATTAGTAAACTACAAATTGGTCGTGTGAAAACAAGGAAATCCAAATTACAAGCATGGAAATCTTCAGTGTGCCGGAGGTGGACATGATGATGGTGTCGAAGAACTCGCAGAACGAGCGAAATGAGATCTTGAAGTTCGTGCCCCGAATCGGATTGACTAACATTAGCTACGGCGGCATGTACAAGGTGGACTCGTTCTACATGGACTGCCAAAACTACCGGGATCATTTCCGCGACCCCTACAACAAGCTGCTCCGCCCCAAGCGATTTAGCACATACAGGGGAAAGTGTGGCATTAAGCTGGACCCAGAACTGGAAATGCTGAAGAAGCGCACTCCCTCGCACCTAGACCGCATCCCGGTGGTGTATCCAGTGGAGTACGGCCGGAAGATGGACTTCGATAGGGGCTTCCAAATGGCCGGGCACATCAGTAAGGCCAGCGCCACCGGATTCCCTGCCCCATGCGTCCGTGTTTTGGGGCGTTAGCTGAATTAGCACCAATCCACGATCTAAATTGCCGGTTTAAAAAATAAACCAAGTTTGGCGTCTGGCGAAGTTGTTGTTTCCTATTAGTCATGTTTGGCAAACCGAAGACGGCTTGAAAGTTGGCTGACAAAGGGACGGGCAGTAGGTGATGTCACTGTCCGACGGAAAAACGCTCGAAACTAGCCTGATCCTGCGGTCACACAGTTTTTCAGGGCCCCATCTTGCACTTACGTTATCTATGACGACGGGCTGGTTGACGACGACATCATAAGGCTCCATTTTGTGCGTTTATAAAAATTTGCAAATTTTCTATTTAATAGTTCGTCAGTGTGACCGTGGGTTTGTCGTTAAGAAAATGTCAGAGAATATACTAAACTATAAAAAATCGATATAGTCCTTTCGATTTTATAAAAATATCGACTTAGTTGAAAAGAAAACGTTGGGGTACTCCTGCTAATCTTTCTTAATTATTCAGAAGTAGTACTAAATGTTATAGTTTGTTTTTGTTTAATTAAGGAGGACGTTTTATCTTAAAAAAAAGTTTAATGTTTTGTTTTAGGTAGTCTAAAAACTATCGACAGTGCAATCAATCGAACTTATCGATTGGGCCATCAATGTTTTGACGAAGTTACTAGTTGCAATGGCTGAAACGAACTTGGACAAAAAACCGGAGGTGAAGCCTCCTCCGGGCCTAAAGGCCATTATCGACCACCTGTCGCAAGTGTATCCCGAACAGCGGAACCCCCTGCAGGTGACCACGCTGCTCAAGTATTGGCTGGGCGGCCAGGATCCACTCGACTACATCAGCATGTACAACTACCCCGGAGACCCGGAAAGGAACATCCCGCCGCACTGGCACTACATCAGCTTCGGGTTGAGTGATCTGCACGGCGACGAGCGCGTCCACCTTCGCGAGGAGGACAGTACTCGCTCCGGCATGGGATTTGAGCTTACCTTCCGCCTGGCCAAGACGGAGGCCGAGCTGAGGCAGCAGATCGAGAGCCCCGAGAAGCCACAGCGGCCGCCCACCTGGCCGGCCAACCTACTGCAGGCCATCGGGCGCTACTGCTTTCAGACCGGCAACGGACTTTGCTTTGGGGACAACATTCCGTGGCGCAAGAGCCTGGACGGCAGTGAAGACTCAAAGTTGCAGAGCCTGCTGGTGGCTCAAGATCCGCAGCTGGGCTGCATCGAGACTCCCTTCGGCACCGTAGACTTCTGCCAGATTGTGGGCGTGTTTGAGCACGAGCTGGAACAGGCTTCGCGCTGGAATGGGCGCGGCGTTCTTAACTTCCTGCGCCAGGACGTGAAAACGGGCGGCGACTGGCTGGTCACCAACATGGAGCGCACGATGAGTGTGTTCGAGCTGTTCCCTGAAACGCTGCTTAACCTGCAGGACGACCTGGAGAAGCAGGGCTCCGATCTGGCCGGAGTCAACGCAGACTTCACCTTCCGCGAGCTGAAGCCCACCAAGGCGGTAAAACAGGAGGTGAACTTCCAGGCGCTGAGCGAGAAGTGCGCCAACGATGAGAACAACCGCCCGCTGACGGAGACGCAGATGAAGCGCGAGGAGCCGAGCTTCCCGGTGTCGATGTCGATGAGCAGCAACTCGCTTCACAAATCCTGCCCGCTGGACTACCAGCCGCAGGCCCCCAACTGTATCTCACTAGACGGCATCGAGATAACGCTGGCGCCCAGCGTGGCCAAGTATCTGCTGCTGGCCATAAAGGACCGTATTCGGCACGGTCGGCACTTCACCTTCAAGGCGCAGCACTTGGCCCTCACACTTTTGGCGGAAACCGTGACTGGATCGGCGGTTAGCGTAAGCGAACCTTACGGTGTGCTGGGCTATTGGATCCAGGTCATGATCCCAGACGACTTGGTGCCTCGACTGATGGAGGACTTCCGCAGTGCGGGTCTGGACGAGAACTGCGAACCTAAGCAGCGATTGGAGTTGGAGTGGCCGGACAGGAACCTGAAGCTGATTGTGGACCATCCGGAGCCCGTGCTGCCACCCGCTCTACCTATGTCCCTCGACGGTGCTCCACTGAAGTTATGAGCCGTTCAGCGCTTTTAGATAGTATTATTATAAATTAATCGAACTGAATCTTCCACTAACAAGTAAGTTTTACATTTATACACTTCATTTAACACAAAACACGTGGCCTGGGCTCCCGTTCTCGCCGGAGTCCAGTCAAAATATATACACTCTCAAAAACACACTCGACGGGCCTTTGATCCACAGTTAAAAAAAGAGAGGAAGCGCCGGCGCCAGCGGTAGGAACGAACAATTCGCCGGATAAGTTGGGGTCAGCTTTTGAAGAGGCATCTCGGGGCTCTTCTTTGGTGACTGCGGCGGATATGGCCACTTGCCAGTCACTCGTGGATGTCAACGCCACCACCTATGCCAATAATTGATGGAAGGCACTGCGCAGTGGCCACTGACCAGCGACCAGTGACATGCTTCAGTTTCTAATTCTGAGAATTGATCAATTAGAGGCGTTTTCAATTTGGACGCAAAATCCCGCCCTTGATCATGTGATTTGTCTGCAGCTGGAGCTGGAGCCGAAACTGGAGAAGGAATCTCGCCTCCTGCATTATCCCGTCCGCCGTAGGGTAGCTGCTCTTAGCGCCTCATTTGTTATTGTGCCCATATTCGCGGTTGCCTAGGTGAATTTTTGTTTACCGCAGAGAACGACGCCGTCGCCGCTGTTCCGTTGCTCTGATTAGGTGCTGCTTGGTGCCTCAAGTGAGCGAACGAATTTTTTGCAAACAGCTCGTGGAAAATAATTCAGTTTTCTTCATTCCGCTGCCGACGACGCAAGCGCTCGGTTGTGTGCTCGCTCGAAGCTCTCCACCCGTTCGTTACCGGCCACCTACCGCTACCCCTGCTCGCATACGACAACTCGGTTCGCGCTCCCGGAGACTTCAAGTGGATCTTAGGGCCTGCGCCTGCGGGACTGGAGTCCCGGCTTACAAGTACGTAATGGAGCCTCCAGAAAGACTGACTTCTGTGCGGGTTCAGTTACCCACCGGCGTGCCGGTTGCATAATGGCCAGACCATCGACCGGTGACCTTCGATTTCGGCAGTGACCCCCTGTGGGATTTGGCTGGGTGGCAGTGCGTCGTCATCGAGCGGGCACGTGCACAGCGCCGTTGATAGTAAAAACTTCTGCGATAGCCGCCAAGTCAGAAGGCGGACACGATTCCCTCGCAGCTCGCAGCTCGCGTTACATTGAAATATCGCGGTTGCTGTGCAGTTTTTTCTTGGCTGTCTCGCGTCGGGAAAAGAAACGTTTGCAGAACAGAGCAGCGGCGTAGACGTAGAGAAAACCCATACCCGAACAAGAGGGCGGGCACTCGGCAAGGGCATGCATATTTCAGATATGCGACGAATTTCAGTTATCGCTTGTAATGCAATCTGCCTTCTGCGCAGCTCTAAAATGCAGTACAATGTTGCTGACCAGATATTAAACGGGGAAATACGAATTCGAGCATGATTCCCAGGGACTACCTACTAGCTATTTGATACTAGGGAAATTCAAGTCGTTGCATATTAATTTGAGCCTCTAAGCTAATGAAACCTTAGATGGTAATTATATGCTTGTTAAGCAAGCCCTGGAATCAGATACCTTTTATGCATGAAGCTATAATATTGGAGATATCAAGAGGGTTAATTCAACGAATCTGCAGATTCCTTAATACTTAATGTAGGTTACACTATTTCAGTATGAACAGCAAGCATATCTTTATAAGTTCAACGAAACTATTACATCAAAAAGAAAGAACCCCAAACATATAGGGAAATATTGTAAGTCTTTCGTGGAGTCAAATATTGTAAAAATTATATATAAGTCTAGAAGCAAAAGTCTTAAGGTCTTTAAGTATTTAAGATATATATCCTTATCTCGGCTCGAAGAAGCCACTCTCCCCAAGTAATTTTCAGCTAGAGTCCCCAACCCTTAAGGGAGCGATTGCACTACGTGCCTTTGTCCTTCATTTAGTTGATTTCTGGATTGCAGGAAATGTGTAAACTGCATTCCCCTTAGTCGGGGCGCAAACAGTGATAAACGTGCCCCAATATTTAGCTAGCCAATCCCGTCAGTCTGCGATAATATTCCCGATTCTGGGATGGGGAAATGCAAACGAAACTCCTATCATTTCGGCAGCCGACAGTCGTCAACAGCAGTCATCATTTGGGTACAATGTGGCTGACTGATTACTGATCCCCAACATACTTTCTAGGTATATTTGCACCCAGAACTCTTAGCCAATCATGGCCGAGAACGAGCCGCTGAACGAGACGCAGAAGCAGGTGAACGGACGCATTTTGCCCGCCAATGGACATGCCTCGTCAGCTACCAACGGCCAGGCAGTGCATGCCAATGGCAAGGGTCCAGTGAAGACGCCTGCATCGGTGCAGAACGGGAATGGGACACACATCGAGGCGCCCTGCTGTCGGGACATACACGGCAAGGAGCCACCGGACGGAGGAGCTCGCGCCTGGCTGGTGATGGTCAGTGCCTTCCTCTGCAACGGCATCATCTTCGGCTTCATCAACACATACGGCGTACTCCATTCTCTGCTGAAGGACCGGCTCACAGCACTCGGGGATACGGAGGCCTCCAGCAAGGCGGGTGAGTCTTTCTCGCTGACATCTTCCCAAGAAAGCAATAGCTCAGCCTCAGAAATTTGTCTCATAATCCCATCCGCCCGCGGCAAAATTAATTCCTCATTTATGTCAAGTTGCTGGCGTTGATTGTAATTATGCAGGGAGGAGTCCAAATGAGATTAGATGGGAACTGGGCAGTTGTTGTTTTGCAGCCTACTATCTGTTTCAGCGGGGACCTGCCTGCTCAATCTCTACAGAACGAGTCAAATTTTATGGCCGGCCGTTGATAGCCGCCTCGGGGGGCCACTGACTTTGATTCGAAAGGAGTCGGAATGTTGAATACAAAATAAAGCAAAATTCTTTTCTTATAAGAGAGCGGTTTTTGTTTAATATTAAATTATTTCACCAAAGAATATTAAAACTATTCCATTTTCTATTCATATTTCTGCCATACTTTATTCAACTTATTTTTTCTTAGTTTATAGTATACACTTCATTGATATTTCTTAATCTACATTGCTTTTAAAATCAGAACATTATACATGTGACTTTTATTCTATAATATACTTGAATATATCCGTGGAACCCACCATTCCATTTCCAATTGAAATCATTTAAGACCCATTTGGCAAATATTGATTGTTGTAAAAGAATCGCCAATGCTCTTAAAAGTAAATTTGTATTTCCTTCGGAAGTTATCATTATTTAAATGTATTATTTCGAATCTCTAACGGACATTCGAGTGGCAGTCAAGGCGCATTGCTGTTGCTCTCTCTCCGCTGGCGGTTGGGTTCAATAAAACATTGTAGTACGTAGTAGCTGTGACGATATAGGAATCCAAACGTACCGACGTCAAGTGAATTAAATTGCTAAAAGTTGATTGGATCACAAAGCATTATTCAACACCCGGCGAGGGCGAAGAGCACGATGGACGGCGATGTCAAGACTCTCCGGAGTCGCGTAGAGTTAAAACTTGAAATACGGAGGAGCTGCAGTGAATTCATTTTTCGGAACCTTAACTCGTCCGCCGGGAAAAGCTCTTCGCACAGGGTTCACTGCATTTGCGATTTGAGCGTTTGTCAAGGTTTGAGCGCTGGCCTGCATTACGCATACGCAGCGTGGGCCCGTCTTCGCATTGAGGGCACGGCCGGCGGCGACGACGGCGACGGGGGCGCTTCCACGAAAGAATGAAGAGTGAAAAACTGGCCGGCAAAAAAGAAGCCGCCAGCAAAAGTGCACCCGCCACTGACCCAGTTACTTGGTCAGCCGGCGCTGCCGCGGAAGCCCCGCAAGTGTCTCCGCCTGACAGCGATCCTCCTCCGAGCCAAACCTACATCTGCTGCATCTAGAGCTAGAGCCAAAGCCCGAGCTGAGCGGCGACTAGTTCCGCAATATGATTAAAACCTGACGTAATCCGAACCTGAGCTCTGCGGGGAGGTGTAGTGTGTGTGTGCCATATTTTCCCACCTTTTATTGCTCTTTCGATTCATCAATTAATTGTCAGCTTCTGTCAATTACACACGACCATAAGCACATTACAGCGACTTAGTGGAGCTTAATAAACCATCAGTGGCCCATCGGTTCATCCGAGTGGATCGTCGGAGGTCAAGATCAATCAGCTCGCAATGCAATCCCGCCCAGAATTGCGTCAGATATTGCCTGACAATTGGTTAACAATTGCCATCTATGAATATGAGACATCCTATAAATATGGCGATCTATTTCGGCTGCTCCTCAGACGAACGCCAGACGCCACAGCGGTGTCGTGTAATTCCTAGTCGGCAAAGCCCCTTCCGTTCGGGTTTCTTTTTTAGATTTTTGGCACTGCCTCCCATTGTGTGTAGCTTCTGTGGGTATGGGCATTATCTAATAGTTCTCTACGCAGCTCTTGGTTGGGATTGCCATTGACTAACTGACTGCGAAGAGAGAGAGCGAAGAGCGACGCCATCATGTGCGTGGCATTGACATTGACTGCCTTGCCGCTGGCCGAGATTGCGGGAGACTGCTTCTGCGCATGTGGGGGAGTGTTACGTGCCCGCTCGTGGCCCCATTTAGGCGCAGTTAGCCATGGTCCACAGATATCCATGCGGCGCTCGAAGTGGGTCAGTTTCTATTTTCAGATTGTGCGCTGCATTGCCCACTTGGTACGTGGACTTTGCTGATTATATATATTGCCATATATAATATGCGGAAATCGCATTTCTGATGTGCTATTTTTCGTAGATTTTGTATTTTTTGCAGTTCTTAAAATATTCTTTTGGTAAAATTTTAATATTCCGATGTCAAAAGGGTGTACAAATGGTATTTGATAGTTCCCTCCAATATATTCGTAGCTAATTCTCTAGAATATGCGGAACCATATAATTTCCCCTGATTTTAGGATATGGTTCCACTTAATCTTAAGGTTCCTAAAAGCTTTTCAAGCATAAAATAAACTTACCCTAAAGTAGCTCGTTTTATGCTATATATTAGAAAGGAATTCAGTCATAACGTGTTCCCCCAGTTATGCATATCTATTAAGATCTTCAAACTAATCTAAAATTTAATCCTTAAACTATTTCCCTTATAAGTTTTAATTATTTGTCAAGAGAGTATTTAATATTCGCCGACAGAATCCCCCCCAGTTCAGGGAAAAATCCAAGGAATGCTATAGTGAAATTGCTTAAGACCTATAGTAAAATACAAAAAAATATCAATTGCCGGGGGTTAAAGGTCAAGGGAGGTTAGTAGCTCCCGTCTATATATAAATAAGCAATTATTATGAATGGTATACGCAACGCTCTTAATATTCAACTCAAGCACTTTAGAACGCAGATTGTGATAATAAATTCGAAATGACACGCGAGTTAATGCGAAACCTTATCTCTAGTTCCGGCGTGTACAATAATATTTGATAGTAACTGCGATTGGTGCCTCAAATCCGCATTGTTTGGGCTGTAAAGGGAAATATAAATACGATTCAGTAAGTGGAACAAGTGGGCACTATATAACTAATCTAAATTCGATCTGGAATCAATGATAAGAGATAATTTCCCGAGCCTATGGACTTTCATCTGTTACCTTTTCTGTGGTCCACTGTCCATGTCCCAGACAATGGACCAAAGTCGCCAGAGAAACTGCAGCTGCACATCTGGGGGGAGGAGGCCCCAGAGAAGACCTTATCGGAGCATTAGATCGGCTTCGTGAGGCGGGGAACAAAGAATTAACCTGATTCTGTCAATCGAGCTTCAAATCGAAGTGCCAAAGTGGAACAAGCGAAAGTGTTTACGCATCGAATGCAATTGGATTCCGATTCCCATTCCCCCGCAAAGTTCAGCGGAAAATTATTGATGACGAAATCCAGTCTTTGGTCCTAGATTCTGCCCTCTTTCCCTTCCCTTTCCCATGCCTGCCGACCGATCGGGTTTCCCGGCTGACGGGCCATCCACGTGGAAGTTACAAGCAAACACCTGGGCTTGTGGCTCATGTCCAGACATGGATTAGACCGCTTCACTTAACAATCAACCGCATGTGCGTGAGATTCGATTTATTAAACAAAATGGGTCTTTGCAGTTGGTCAGTTTCTTGCATTTTTCAGCTTATATATATAAATGACGGCTCCCCTTGTCTCTTACAGCTCTGATTGGTTCCCTGGCCATCGGCACCACATTCCTCTTCTCCACAGTGGCCGGCTGCCTCACCGACAAGATCGGCCTGAGGCTGACCACATTTGCCGGCGGTGTCCTCTCTGCCGGAGGACTGCTGCTCTCATCGTTCTTCACGGAAAACATCTCCGCCCTATACTTTACCTATGGGATCATGTTCGGGCTGGGTGCGGCCCTCGCCTACACTCCCACCCTGGCCATCCTGGGCCATTACTTCAAACGGTACTTGGGCAAGGTGAGCGGCTTCGTCACGGCCGGCTCCAGCGTTTTTACTGTGATACTGCCGCCCTGTCTGGACAAGCTCCTGACGGGCTATGGACTGGAGGCCACCCTAAGGGTGAGTGGAATAAATTGATTTTATATATATATTGATATTTATTATATTTCTCTTCCTGTCCAGATGATGAGCCTCGTGTCAGCCTTCATCATTATCTGCTCCTTCGTGTACAAGCCGCTGCATCCACCCCCGGAGCCGCCCAAGAAGAAGCCAGGCAGGTCGCGTATCAATCTCTTCCTGCGCTCCATAGTCAATGTGGAGATCTGGAAGCGAAAGCGCTTCGTGATCTGGGCTCTATGTGTGCCCCTCGCCCTGTTCGGTTACTTTGTTCCCTACGTCCACATGATGCAGTTCGTGAAGAAGACTTTTCCGGGCGAGGATGTCAATCTGCCGGTGATGTGCATTGGCATCACCTCCGGCGTTGGACGCCTCATTTTCGGCGTCATTGCTGATATGCCGGGTGTGAATCGCATGTACCTGCAGCAGCTTTCCCTGGTGTCCATCGGACTGGTTACCCTGCTCTTGCCGCTGACCAACTCGTATGTGGTCCTTGTGTCCTTCACCCTTGTGATGGGTCTCTTCGATGGCTGCTTTATCTCGCTCCTGGGTCCTATTGCCTACGAGATTTGTGGTCCCTCGGGTGCCACGCAGGCCATCGGCTTCCTGCTGGGACTCAGCTCCATCCCGCTAACAGTGGGACCCCCAGTGGCGGGCATGATTCTCGACAGAACCAATTCCTACACCGTGCCTTTCATCCTCGCGGGTCTGCCGCCCCTGCTCGGTTCCTCGTTGCTCTTCTTGATCAAGTGTGTCAAGGAGGAGGAAAACGGCGTCAGTGCTCCGCGAGCGGTGGTTCTGGCCAATGGAGACATCGAGATAGCCAGAAACGGTAACTACCAAGGAGGGGTTTAGGTTTCTTGTTTATTTATTTATTATTCTTTTTATTTTCTGTTTGTTCCCCCAGGCTCCAAGTCGAGCGCACCGCTGATGGGTGCCACCAGCAATGGAGTTAACGTAGGCACAGCACCCACGATCCAGTGCAACGGACACGTGGACAACAACGGAACTGGTTCGTACCCCGACTCACCTTGGCCTAGCCTTACTCGCATCTCAGACACCGCCGCCTGCGACTATCCCAGTAGTGGCTCGCTTCAAACTAACCCGGGCGCCTTGCTGCCCAGCTGCTCGCACACCGCCCCCCTGCTGGGCCGGGGCTCTAGCCCCAGCATGTCCCTGCCCCTGACTGACGACCCCAAGCGGCGCCGCTATAACTATTCTATCTACTAACCCACTGCCTTTGCTTTGCATACGATGAGCCCTTCTTGGGCACCCTGCCTTCTTGGTGTGGAACGAGGTTGTACTCGAATGTAGCATGACTAAGACTCACTTCCGACCCGCTTCTCTAACCCAGCACCTGCACCCCGCACTCCCATCCCATTGCTGTCAATTGATTTGTAGATCGTAAGCCTCATCATCGATCGGAACCTGCTGTAAATAAATGCCAGCCTATGTCGCATATGGTACCTCTCTGAATGTTTCGAAGTCATTGCATCGGCATCGGGCTCGGCTCGAATCGATCGACCAGAAACCACATTCAACCGTATTCTCCTGTGCATCTTTTTAGGGAAACTCGCCGTGACCGACGGATCGGCGTCCTAGAGAGCCCTAGAGAGTCCGACGCACTAACTCAAAATTCCACACAAACTTTCGCAAGCCAATTCAGAAAAAGTTCTGCCATTTTCAGCTGTAATCTCGTCGTCGGAGCCCACAGCTTACCCAGCGCAAAATCGAGGTGTTCATTCTATATGTTTACGTAACCCATATCTACCACACATGTTGCCAGGCATATGCCCATTCGCCGGACCGTTGGAGATTCCTGTCTCCGAGCACCTCTCTGATTCTTCACACGTGCATAATAATACCTACTAGGCTAAGGCGAATATTCGCAAACCAAATAAACGTAATATTTTAATTTTTAATAAATAATACAGTGAATAAGAATGTGACTTGATTTTTACCTAAAAATTGGAACACTTGTGTGTGATTCCTGAATGGGAAATTACTGTGTGGGAAATTTCTATTGATTTCGATGATACCTTGAAACACGAATTAATTTAAATGAAAACCTCCTCAGTTGCAGAATTCTCTCTATTATTTTAACAGGAAAATATCAGCAATTGATAAACCATTCAGGTATTGATATCTCCAAAAGGGTTCAGTGGCTTCTTATTAAAAGGGGGTTATTACTCGATTAATTAATGGAACCCGATCCCCACTGAATGATTGCTTTCTGGCCACCTGATAATGCCATTCTGCACGCAGAGCCAGGAACAAGGCCGATTGGAATCATTGATCGGTTATATAACGCAATAATTAGCACCGATTCCCCAGATCTATGACGTATTGGTTTCGCGTTGCCCAATTCACATTCCCAAAGTGTTTGGCGTGTCACCGCTCGCCATTAGTCAAAATTATAGCGATTTGTATGCGCGACCCCTTGTCGACTGGGACACCCAGCAATAGCAGTCGCTCGTAGCTCTTTCTTCTTTTCGTTGGGGGAGTCTACCGCCAGGTCGATCATTGAGCTATACGCGTGACAATAGATCGATCGCGGCCCAAAGCAGGCATCACGTCCGGCTTATAAAAAGTCGATACAAGATTTGGCAAGCACTCTGTTGGCGCACTTCAAATCGGTCGGTCGAAATCGAATAGAAAACGGCCTAAAGCTCGAGCTCGAATCAAGGAACAACCATGCTGACCTGGAACCTTTGGTGTGGACTAGTCTTTCTGCTGTGGTTCTACTTTCTGTGGAGTCGACGGAGGTTTTACCTGTTCGCTCTCAAGGTCCCGGGGCCACTTGGATATCCCCTACTGGGCATGGCCCACTGGCTGGCGCGTCGCGAAGGTGCTCGAGGATATATTGGATAATTTAAAAAATGCTGAGGATATTAATATTGGTGTCTCTATGTAGATATCCTCAATTCGTTTGCCATTTTCCTGGACAGGCATGGTCCAATTATATTCTCTTGGCTGGGTCCTATTCCCTTCTTGATTGTCAGCGATCCACAGGTGGTCCAGGAAATATTCACCTCGCCGCATTGCATCAACAAGGGCATCATCTATAAGGCAGTGGACGACGGCGCTGGCATGGGGCTATTTAGCTTGAAGGGTGTGTGTTTGGAATGGAGTGTGAGGCGATTACTCATAAACGTCTTCGTCTAGATCCCCGCTGGAGTATCCACCGCAAGCTGCTGAATCCCGCCTTTGGACACAAGGTTCTGCTCAGCTTCTTGCCCATTTTCAACCGAGAGACGGCTCTGCTACTGGATCAACTGAAGCCTTTGCAGGATGACGGAGAGAAGGACCTAATTCCCCTGCTACAGAGCTTTACCCTGAGCGTAGCCACTCGTGAGTCCTCTTTGTGAAGGATATGTTCCATTTAATAAGTTTTTCATTATGAAGAAACAACCATGGGAAGCGACGTGAAGAACGAGGAGAACTTCCGGAGCAATACCCTGCTGGAGCGGTATCAATGGTGAGTGTGGAGTGGAATCCGGACTGCTTCTATGCATTAATAGCGCTCTGAACACCATGGCAGATATGTGCTTTTCGCCGTGGCTCAACAGCCGATTAATTCGCCAGCTGCTGGGCAGGGAATCGGAATACTACCAGGCCAAGACCGAGATTCGTCAGTTTATCAAAAAGGTTAAAATCACACTGACATTTAACTGGATTTATTGACTCACTTTAAACCTATTGCAGCTTATCCAGAAAAAGATGGTTGAGGATGCGAAGGAATCGTCGATACCTTCCATTCAGTCCAGTGACAAGAACATATTCCTTAATGTGGCCACGGATCTGCTAAGACGCGGAGTGTTCAGTTGGAAGAACGTGGAGGATGAGTCGAATATAATTGTATTTGGAGCATTTGAGACGACGGCAAATACTGTTTATTATACCCTCATGTTGCTGGCCATGTTTCCCCAGTATCAGGAGAAGGCCTTCGAGGAGATAAGAAGCCTCTTCCCGGAAACCGGAGACTTTGAGGTGACCTATAACGACATCCAGCAAATGGTGTATCTGGACCTGATCCTTAATGAGTCAATGAGGGTTGTGCCCCCGGTTCCGGTTGTGTCCCGACAAACGTCGCAGGAACTAAAGCTGTCCAATGGTATAGTGATACCTGAGGGGATTCAGATAGCCATAGACATGTTTCACATGCACCGCAGCAAGAAAATCTGGGGACCGGAAGCGGAAACCTTTAATCCAGATCATTTCCTACCCCACAATATCCAGGATAAGCACCCGTACGCATATGTACCCTTCACCAAGGGTATCAGGAACTGCATAGGTATGGAATCCTTATATTTTTTTGTAAACTGAAGTGGCTTATGCCGAGCCATTAATATTTTGTAATTTTAGGTTGGAGATACGCCTTAATTTCGGCCAAGGTAACACTTGCCAAATTGTTAAGGAATTACAGGTTTAGGACCAGCTTTCCGTTTGAGGATCTTTACTTCGTTGAGGATATAACAATGAAGCTGAAGGTTGTGCCACTGATAGAGCTTCAAAAGAGAATTTAATGGTGTATGTTATTATTATTATGTTGAATTTGGATAAAACTAGAATAAAGTATATATAATTGAATACCTCTTTTATTTTACACATCCTATTTGTTTTTATATTTTATTGCTAAATAATCGGAATTTTAACGGGGAATCGGAAAATGCACGGCATTTGGCTATCAATTCATTTTTGGCCATAATATGCTCTCCAGAAGACCTCAAATATTCGCATTTTTGAGTCGGCAATTTAATACCCTATTTTTTGGACAAGTCAGAGTAAAAAATCACGATAATTAAGCCAAAATAGCCTTAATTTCAAATCGGAAAGCGTTTGTATGTTAGTTTTTATTAGGTTAATTAATCTGCATATTTGGTTTGGGAATTCAAGAAAATAAATTTTTTGCCAATTTTTGACAATTTTAATGATGTAACCCCTTATAAAATTTTGAAAAATTGGCCAAAATTGTATTTCCTATTTTTTTAAGCCTTTTATTGCTAAATAATCGGAATTTTAACGGCGAATCCGAATATGTACGACATTTTGCAATAATTTCATTTTTGGCCAAACTACGCTTTCCGGATGACCTGAAATGTAAGCATTTTTCGGTCTTTAAATCAGCTAAAACTAAAATCTGAAAAACTTAAATATTTAACTTTCAATTTACTTGCTTTACCCATTTTTATGCATAAGGTTAATTTATATTTTGCTTAAAAATCAAATATAATTGTTCCAATTGGAAAGTCAATGGGGAAATATAAGGGAACAACCTGGTTTGCGCCTGTGCTAGCTAGCAACTCTGCTTCGATAAATGGTGCGAAGCCATTAAAGTGTGGCCAGTTGCCGGGAAGAGCAATATTAACGGAATAATTAAATTTAAATATATTTCAATAATTAAATGAGTAGATATGATGAAATACATTTTAAATTGTTCGAAAGACAATTATTTTCTTTTGTACTGTTTTTAGTTTACTATCCAAAGGCTTTACTTTATTTTAATATGCATTTATATTGCTTTATTCTGCGATCCAATCAAATCGATAAATTTAGAGAATATGTCCAGATATTACAGGTATTACCAAGATCAGTCCCTCCAAATTTATGCCATATGGACAATGCCAAAGGAGACAATTTCGTGTAGTTTTTAGGGTTATAATTTATCTACAAAAAAACAATACCGGCAATCGCTTATATTTCAATTATTTTAATTTGATTCGAAGTACAATATTATTCACTAAACTGTTTCAAAATATTCAATAATTAGCATACACTTCGGGGGATCGGATTTTGGGGGTAGGATAGCTCCCTAATTTTTGCTGCTTTATTACCGCTGCAATGGGCCAAAATAAGTAAGAAACTGAGGATCGGAAAGTCGGGGAGGGGCTGCTCCTTGCGAGCCGAGACTCATTTAGCGAGGGACGCGGGAGGCATGTATTATGTACACTATTCGTAAATATATTGTATTGTATATAATATATATGTATGTATATTGTAATGTATACCATATAAACTTGAATTTAGCATTAAAAATTCCTAATGCTCTGGTTTTAACTAGTCCCCCGGGGGTGAGAGGGGGTTCTCAACATTAACTGAGCAGCAGCACATCCGCCCTCTTATCGCGTCGAATAATAAACAGATTCCTTCTTCGTCTCCTGCGTCGCCATCTCCATCACCGATCTCCGATCTCGCCAAGCGGACACACACACATACACACGGATTCCCTAAAGATTTCGTAGCGGGTTTGTTCGTTCGAGTTGTTTTGCTTCATTGCATTGCTATGGTTAGGTTTTTCGCTTGCTCCGGATCATTCCTCCCATGCTTATGTGTTGCGGATCTTGCCGGGCACGTAGTTCTTATCGATGACGTTCTCCTGCAGAAACATGTGCAGGCAGCGCTCGTTCTGCGCCAGCGGATGTCCGGCTATCTTGTTGATGAACGCCTCCAGTCCCTTGCGCCGCTCCTCGATGAAGCTCTCGTCGAAGATGCCCTCGTCGCCGCGGAAGGGCATCTGTCGCTTCCATGCCTTCCCCGGTAGTGGCGGCACCACAATCTGCGGAGATAAATTGGGTTAAATTGTGTTTTATATGTGTATATAACTTCTCGTTTCACTTTCACAGATTTTGCACGAGTTTCAGGGTCTTGATACGGAATATGTTCGAGCTAAGATATCCAAAGTTTAAACTTAAGCTTAATGTGTCTGATTAAAGTCTTAAGGGTGCGTTTCACTGAATTCATAGATAGAATTCAACTGAAGAGTGACCTGCAGTCACAAGAAATCAACTGAATTTTCCATGGAATACGCTACGGGCTACTAGCGGCTACTGCTAGTTTCAAGACCCTGTGATTTGCACAACTGTTAGAAGTAATTGTTAAGAAAAACTCCTTGTAAATCCCTAGGAATTTTGTGACCTTTTTTACTACACTACTATAGTTCAGCAGAGAGAATTCCGCAATCAAATAAATACGTTGTAATGGCAATAGTGACTTGCAGTTTACGCTCGAATCAGTGACTTGCACAATTTTAAAATTATTATTAAATGAACGGACATTTAAGCAGCTCTCAAGCGATCCATGTGATCTCCAGATAATAGTAAAACTGAAGAACGTTTCTTAAACGCAAGGCAATCTGTCTATATATTGAGAAACCATGACCTAATGAACTTGTTATCCTCTTCTAATAATGGCAAATCTCCAGAAGTAACTCGATCCAACTTTGTTTAAGAATAGGAATTAAATCCTGAAGGCCTCACCTTACTGTCCCGCTCCAACTCATTTCGCAGCCACTCAAAGTCGCTGTAGCGCCGTCGCACGGTGGACTCCTTCACCTTGAACACGGGTAGATTGGTCTGGAATGAAGATATACAAATGGATTAATGGACAATTGATACCCGCATGACGCCGGTTTTCGTCCGGGAAACCGGAAACGGAACGGACAACGAGCGGCGACCGTGAGTCAAGCCGAAAAATCAGAGCGCTGCACTTGTGACTAATGTTTATCGCCCGGTTCGCTTTATAGGCGTATCGCCCGCACACCAACGCACCGCACCGCATACACACACGCACACAGCCACGGTGCGGAGACAAAGTCGCCCTCGTACGTGTGAATTCCAGCGGTTATCAACCGATTTTACGCCACTTTTTGGGAGGTTTTTGCAAATTCGCCAGTGCACCCCTTCGCAGTTTACTCACCCGCATCCGCACTTCGTAGTCCGTGTAGCGTTTCTTGCCCGCCGCCATGGTGGTCAGCGGATTGACCACGTCGATCTCCAGGAAGTTCGCGGGCACCGCATAGGCGTCGTCCAGGGTCTGCTTTTTCACGTTGAGACGGCGGGTGGCCTCTGCGGTGCCGTCGGACTCAACCATCATACTGTTGGCCAGGGGATCCGGATCGGGAAAGAATGGTAGCTGAGACGCCCCTTTATAGAGAAGCGAAATGCCGCAGCAGCAGTGGAATGAAACGGGTTTTGGTTTTGCCTGGCTCTCGGCCCCTCTTTGTGGTCGCTGCTCGTTGTCGCTCGTCCTCCTCCGGCTTTGTTGCGCTCCTCCGTTCTTTGCTCTGGTCGCTTGTCCGAATTATACGGGTTTCGAGTGCCTCGCAGCGGCCGTGTGTAAACAACTATTGTAATTTAATTAAAATAAAACTTTCCAATAATTAACAGAGCTCTGTTGGCTAACATGCCACTGCCTAGTGCTGGCTTTTTTAGTGTCTTTTTCACGCGATACAGGGTTGCATGCGCCCGGACAGCAGTGTTGGAAGGAGAAACAACAAAAAAATACCACAATTAAAAATATCTAAAATATTCTTCATATTAATATCACTTAATTATAATAGTTAAAAGTGCTAAAACTATCTACTCGATAAATAAAGGAGTATATTTAATTATTATGACCTGTATATTTTAGAGGCAAAAAATGATTTTATGATTGTGGAGAATCCGTCATGCGGAACACGATTGTCTAGTAAATTAACAAAGCTATTTTACATTTTTGATTTCTGATAATCAGTTCTCCCTCATGTTCACCGAAGAGCAGACTGACATTTTGTCCATAATTTCGTTATTTTAAGATTTTTGTATTTACTTTTATATATAAATTGTTGTGTCCGACACAAGAATTGCCATTTTTGGAGCCCACACATCTGGAGGACCAGCACGCTTACACAGAGGCGGCACCGGGAGCAATTAAGGTTTCAGCATTTTTTTTTTATTTTTAGTCTGTTTAATATTTTTTTTGACGTCCGTTTAAATATTTATCATAATGTTTTAGTTGTTTTAAGGTGTCCTAAAATGTATTTATTAATTTATATATTTAATTATTAATTGATAATTTAATTATCTCTTTAATTATTTATGTATTTATTCTTTACCATATTTATTTTCAATCTATTATTTATTTATGTATTATTTGGTTTTAAATAGACCCAAAATTTTAGGATAAATATTCGCATTCAATACCCCGTCGAGTATTTTCCCCTTTTTTGAGCCCTCTTCTAGGTGGGGAAAAATATTCTGGAAATTGTGAAGAGATTATCATTCATTTTCGCATTTGGTTTACCCTAAAATCTTTTATTTTTATCCTAAAAACAAACATTTCTTAATGTCCTAATTCCTTAATTTAAGAATAATTATAATAAATAAGAAGATAAATATGAATATGGAGTAGAGATTGTTTTTGAATATGGGAGGGGAAAGTTATCCTATGCGTTAGGATAAATTGTGTGTGTGTGAGTAGATTAGGGGCAGCTGCAATAAATTAAATAAAGCTGCCAGCAGAGTGCAACGTAGGGTAAGGGATAGGCAGGGGAGCTCCGAGTCAGCTGGAGTCTCATAGTAACCGTGTTTTGTTAATTAATTCACTGTTTTGCAGTGAACACTGTACATTGCTGAACTGCAATAACATCAATACCATCGATGATTTTAGGATGCGATACATCGATGTTTATTGCACCTTTTATTTAAATTAATTTAAACATTTTTAAATGGTTCTATTGAATATAAATAGGTTTTGTAAATAAAATTAAATTATTTTAATACAATTTGGAGAGATTTATGGGCTCTTTGAATAAATTAAAAGATATTTTATGTCTTAAGATACATCGATTAAAACTTCGATACCATACTATCGATGTTTTTGCAGCTCTACTAGGGAGTCATGTGATGGCACGTGACGTCACAACAAATTCAGCACCACTGTCAGTTTTAAAGCGATTTTTCCTCGTACTCGCAACGACTTCGCAGGCCAAAATTTTGCGTGTGTGTCGCTCAGTACTGTTCGTAGCTGAAAAATTGTACGTGTAACACATAATCAATCCGAAATCGCAAGTGCTAGATTGATTTTGCCCCTCTCTTGCAGCTCGAAATTTGCCGTGCACTTTGAAGGTAGAGAGGCGTAGAAAAAAAAGCCAAGATGAACGCCCAACAAGCCCAGCGGGAACATGTCCTCGCCGTATCCCGGGACTTTATCTCCCAGCCCCGCTTGAGTGAGTAAACCCCAATAAACCCCTTCATAACCGTGGAAAACAAGTGAAAAATCGGATATAGCAAGTGCCAGCAAAAGCAAAAAAAAGTACTCTGCAGTCCGCCATGACAGTTTGCGCGAAGAATCGGGTATGAGGCGGAATAGAGAAAAAATCAATAAAATCTTGCGCCACCCACTAAAAAAGTCAGAAATGCCCCAGTTCGACAGATATTTATCAGCAACATGTTCTACAGCCAAGAAAGAGATCCAGAAGTAGTTAATTAGACCCGGGGAGCACCCTACCGTGATCAGTTAACTCTTATTGAAAATTTTCGCCGTCACATGACCGTTCGCTGCTCAGCTGTTTGCTCACTCGCATACAGTCAATGGCACCTGACTGCGAACGGGGTGTGAGGCGTGCGGGCCGATTGCCCAGTGGAGGTTGTCAATTTAGCGATTTTAAATACTTCTTATCGCCGGAGTAAAATTAATATCAATAATATTAATTTTCTCTGCTTTTTAAGTATTTATTTCAAGATATTCCATTTAAATTGTGACTGATATTTTCTTTAATTTATGGTTTCTCTCAGTGGAAAGTACTTCAGAGGATGGTTATATATAATTCATCATTATATGTCTCATCGTAAAAATCCACCCTTCGCGATTTTGCATTAAAATTGTAAATTTTCAGCGTGTTTGTTTTTCCAATTGTTTTCTATTTCGCATTCCTCCTTACTGTCTTATTTCACATAGGATTTCTGCATTTCTTCTGCCGTTTAGCTATCTAAAGCTTATTGGATTCCTTTTTACTATCTTTTTCTTATGAGATTCCCATTGCAGTGCTCGTGGCTAGGGCTAAAAACCAGTTGGCCAGTCAGCTGACATAATTTACCGTACCCCGCAACCGCCCCTCCCAACCAGACTTCTATTTTGACGTTTGCTTTCTTATCAGATTCTTGCTTTCATGTGAGCATTGCGCGGCTCGTGTTTTTGCTGTAATGAAAACCAATAAGAAGTTAAAGAAAGCAATGTGCTTGTGGTAATTAAAAATAAAATAAAAACACTTGTTTTAATAAAAAATAGATTACCAATCAATTATAGAATAAAATCGGTCGTTATATGTATTTATCTTTTTGCTTGTGATTAATTTAAGGGAATTATAATTGATCAACAATTTTACTATCAATATTTTTACAATTTTGGTTTATATCTATTGCGAAGACATACAAAAATTGGTTATGAAACAATGCAAATTTGCTGAGGATTTCATTTCAGATTTCAAATATTTAATATAAATTTATATGATTTTAATGAGCATAAAATCATAGCTGATAATATCCAGTTTTTCACATACTTTAAGCACAAATATTCCTCTGAATTTCGAAAGATCATTAGTTTTAACTTGTGCTTTCTATCTTTTTTCTTCCAAAAACAGCCTACAAGACGGTGTCCGGTGTGAACGGTCCCTTGGTCATCCTCGATGAGGTCAAGTTCCCCAAGTACGCTGAGATCGTGCAGCTGCGATTGGCTGACGGCACCGTGCGCTCCGGCCAGGTGCTCGAGGTGAGCGGCTCCAAGGCCGTCGTCCAAGTCTTCGAGGGCACCTCGGGCATTGATGCCAAGAACACGCTCTGCGAGTTCACCGGCGATATCCTGCGTACGCCCGTGTCCGAGGATATGTTGGGCCGTGTGTTCAACGGCTCCGGCAAGCCCATCGACAAGGGACCCCCAATTCTGGCCGAGGACTTCCTGGACATCCAGGGTCAGCCCATTAACCCCTGGTCGCGTATCTATCCCGAGGAGATGATCCAGACCGGTATATCGGCCATCGATGTGATGAACTCGATTGCCCGTGGCCAGAAGATCCCCATCTTCTCCGCCGCCGGTCTGCCCCACAACGAAATTGCTGCCCAGATCTGTCGTCAGGCTGGTCTTGTCAAGCTGCCAGGCAAGTCTGTGCTGGATGACCACACCGACAACTTCGCCATCGTGTTCGCCGCTATGGGTGTCAACATGGAGACGGCCCGCTTCTTCAAGCAGGACTTCGAGGAGAACGGCTCCATGGAGAACGTGTGCCTCTTCTTGAACTTGGCCAACGATCCCACCATTGAGCGTATCATCACGCCCCGTCTGGCTCTGACCGCCGCCGAGTTCCTGGCCTACCAGTGCGAGAAGCACGTGCTGGTCATCCTTACCGACATGTCCTCGTACGCTGAGGCCCTGCGTGAGGTGTCCGCCGCCCGTGAGGAGGTGCCCGGCCGTCGTGGTTTCCCCGGTTACATGTACACCGATTTGGCCACCATCTACGAGCGTGCCGGTCGTGTGGAGGGCCGCAACGGCTCCATCACTCAGATCCCCATTCTGACTATGCCTAACGACGATATTACCCATCCTATTCCCGATTTGACTGGATACATTACCGAGGGTCAGATCTACGTCGACCGTCAGCTGCACAACAGACAGATCTACCCACCAGTCAATGTGCTGCCATCGCTGTCGCGTCTGATGAAGTCCGCCATCGGCGAGGGCATGACCCGCAAGGACCACTCTGATGTGTCCAACCAGCTGTACGCTTGCTACGCCATCGGCAAGGACGTGCAGGCCATGAAGGCCGTGGTGGGAGAGGAGGCCCTGACGCCCGACGATCTGCTGTACTTGGAGTTCTTGACCAAGTTCGAGAAGAACTTCATCTCGCAGGTGAGTTTGCTTATATTGCTAGTGAGGTAATAAGTCTGTAATCACACTTTACTCTTGCAGGGCAACTACGAAAACCGCACTGTCTTCGAATCCCTGGACATTGGCTGGCAGCTGCTGCGTATCTTCCCCAAGGAGATGCTTAAGCGTATTCCGGCCTCCATCCTGGCCGAATTCTACCCTAGGGACTCGCGCCATTAGATTCTGTTTATTGTTTTGTTTTTGATTTTTGTCCAAAATTTTGTTTCATTCATAATATTTAAGCTGGCGGCGGCGCATCGTGCGGCGCGTCTCCACCACCTGCAATATCCCGCTGTGTATGCGTCTATATATACATAAACCACAATACATCCACAAATATCTATCCTGCGTTGAAACCCTGGATTTGTGTATCACACACAGCCAAAACAATAACTAGTTGAATATTGTCCAAACGAGCAAACCTACTCTAATGTCTAGTGTGTGTTTTTAGTATTGAAATTGAAACCGAATGTGGTCAAATCCCGTCTTGCAATGTACATAAATTGAATTGCTAATAATGATTGTCGTTAGCCCCCGCCTATACACACTCTCCTGTAATAATCATTTGTTAAAGTTTACTATTTTTGTTAGGTTTTAAGTGTGTGCTCTTTGAATTGTTTATAATTTCGCATAAAGAATCGTAGCATTCCAACAAAAATTAACCAATTGCCTTTCGTTTGCGCTCCTTCCCCTCTGTTCTATTTCAATCTTATGTTAGACGTTTCGCCAGTTCGCACAAGTATTAAAAAAGTCCCCTCCCCGAGATCTTCCGATCCTCGTCCCCCGTTCCCCGTCCCTGCACCGAACCTTGTGAACAATTTGTACAGCAACTCAACTAAACAATGGAATATTAAGTGCAAAACAATGCTTTAATGCAACCAAATCGTTTTAAAATTGTGGAAAATCTACGAGAAAGTATAAAGATCTATGAAATACTGTTTGTTTCCTTGTCTCTAAATTAATTTGAATATTACATAAAGTTGCATAAATTAATATATTTGTTTGTTGTCTCTGGTCACAAGAGTGAGAGGGGAAATGTTCTATGATACGGCCCAATCATTTCAGCAACGACAACATATAATACTAATTATGAACACAAGCAGAAACAATAAATGTTGAAGTAATATATGTATTTAAATCAACTAAATAGTTCATGTACTATATGTATAAATTATAGAACATTTAAATGATGAATAAACTACACACCAAATCATGTTAAAAAAAGTCACTGTTTATTCTGGGTTTATCTCTTTCAAATATACATACTTTATCGCAAAGCTTTTGTGGCAGCTTACAAAACTTTCTGTATTTCTTACTTTATTATTTTGCATTTGTATATTTTCTTATTTTAAATATTTCCCTAAAACATAGATTAAGCGTACAATTATCTTAATTAAGTTAGTATAATATGAAAGCTAATGTTTACATTAATTTAACATTTTCGGCCATATTCTACTGCTGACTAACAGTTCTAAAAGCTTTGCCGTTTATCATTAGCTCATATTGGGTTCTTTAACTTATCGAAAGCTTTTATTTACAGTGGTTAGAACTGGCTTTTTAATAGTTAGAAATATTTTCATGGAGCTTCGAAAGCGAAGGCGCCTTCTTTATTCATTTAATTTTATTATAAGTTAATATAGAGAAAGAAATCACTTGAAGCTGGTTTTAGGAAATTTAGAACATAATAGATTCTTGGTTTGAATTATTTATTTAGGAGCGATTGGACCTCGTCTTTAGGTTCTTATGCATAAATAAAATAATGTGTTCTCTCTCGATCTCAACAAGCCTTAGGGTTTTAGGACATCACTAGATTGTTTCCTATAAAGTTAGTCACTGACTTGCTTAAAACTCATTTATTACCACAAGGTTAATGTATAAATTTCGTCGGAATACAAATTAAAGCACTTTGCATATTCCAGCAGCTGTGTCCCACTTGTTAAGAGTAACTTGATGTGGATCCACCACGTGACCAACTGGCAAACTTGGAGTGATTCCATAGGAGCGCTCCTCAAGAAGGCACCCAAGCCTTGCGCCACCACCACTTAAGGACGCTGGCCAGGCCGCGTTGCCTGGACAAGTTTCCCATTGACTTTGCAAATTTATGCAATTATGCCAAAGTTTTTAATGAGTTCTAAATGAAGTTAAAAATTCGGTTGACGCCCGTGGTTTGATGGTGTAATATACACCCGACAAACAAAACTTTCCTTCCATCGGCAGCAGCAAAAACAAAAATGTTCTCGTGAAACTTTTGGCCAATTGCCGGACCTCTACTGTAATCAAAGCGCTGCTCCACTGCCTTTGCCTTTGCCTGAAAATTGCGAGCGGCTAAGCCTGCTGCAATTTAAGCAGCTTAAGCTGGAAAAGCGAGAAAAGCGAGAAAAGCGAAGAAAGAATGCAGAGAATGCAGAGACAAAGCGATGGGAAGGCTATCTGGGACAATTGGCCGCCCACTGCGCAAAGGATTCGTATCTGTATCTAGACTGCAGCACAGTGGGCTTATGACAAGGCTACTACTGATTACGCCATGTCAAAAGCTCTGCTTGAAGTGGGCGGTCGCGGTATCGGAGGAGGATGAACGGCGCGGCAATGCAGTTCCCGGTGCGAGCTCATTTCGAGACGTTTGTCTGGCATCATTACAAGGAGGCGCAGCTCGCAAAAGTTCAGGGTCATGGTCAGTGCAAGGTCGGCCCACTTGGCAGACACTGCCCCTCTGCAGCCGCAGCCCCAGCCGTAGCCGCATCCGCACATCCCACCTCCGCCTGGGCTGCCTCGTTTCCGCTCGATTTATGCGGCAGCTCCACTGAAACCACTTAGACAGCTGGCAGAGTCCCAAGATGTCGCCTTTGCGGCCAGGATGCGGTTGCGGCCACAAAATCGGTGCGATTAATGAACTCGCGCCCAGGATTCGTTAATACGTGTTTTCAAAACGTTTGAATGCGTATTTTAATGAGCCCACAGACACACTTGAATAAATTACAGATGCTCAGATACCCTCTTTAAATAGCAACTTGGGAATAATAAATGTGTGCCAATAATTCCACTTTTACTTTTAAAATGTACATTTTGTAAACTAAGTTTCGCAACGATAATACTTTAAGCAGGAAGCTAAATATTAAAGAAATTATACTTTGCTTTGTTAAAAGAAATTCCTTTTTAAATTAAACTATATACAGTTTATCCCAGTACAATACTTAAAGTGTAATTAATTATTGTCAAAATATGACACCTTAAATTGGTTTAAGTGTTTGACACCATGAAGGATACGTAGGACATAAAGGCAGCAATCAGTTGGCAATGCCAAGGACCCTGTTCATCCCCAGAGCCTGTGTGCGCGTCTCCATTGAGTGCGTGTGTAAATATGTGGAATTCATAAGCAGCTCCTGCTTCGTCTTGGGTTTATAATTAATGTGACCTTGTTTCGCCGAAAATGCGGCAACTAAATCATCTAATTAACTCATTAGTTGTGGGTGCCAAGCTACGGATTCATTTCCTGAGAAGGAGCCATAACAGGAACGCCTCCGTCGCCATCGATGCCAACGAGTGGCTGGGAAATTGATGGGCTTCGCTGCCAGGAGTGTCCAGGAGTGGCCAGGAGTTGCCAGGGGGACGGGCACTCTGACCGGGCCACCTTCCGGCCGAGTGGCGACCGATTTAACACTTTGGCAAAGGTCCCGGACCCCCATGTGTCAAGCGTCTGTCACCTAGGTCGAGCCGGGTCCGGCCGGTTCGCTCGTGCGTCTCATTCGATACAGTCCGGCTGACAGCTCCAGGAGAAGGCGGAGGAGCACCAGCAGGAGACTCCTCCTGCGAACAGACAGACAGACACTCCTTTGAATCGAAGCCGGAATAGTTTGCTGAAACTTCGACCGGCCGCCTGTCGGTTCCATAATTTGTGTGCCGGGGATTTGTGCAACTCTCGGATTTGGGACAGCTTAACTAAATAAATCACACAAAGGAGCCCAGCCATTGCCGGCTGGGAAAGCCCACAAACTTGTCTGGCCTGACCCCGGGCTGTATTTTATAAAATGGGTTCCGACGTCTTTGCCGTTCTTGTTGTTGTGCATTAAATATTAAACAAATCGCCACCGCCGGCCGCTGCCAATCGGTTTGATGGAGCTGCCCGGCGGCCGGACGCTGCAGGATATTTATCCTGCTGCTTAGTTAAGCCCGGATCGCAGATAATTCGATGCGTCACGGGCGGGCAGCGGCGGAATCTGGTAAATTGGACCGGCGACTGACTGGGCCCAAGACGAAGCCCAAGACCGTTCTGCAGCATAAGCATAAAAACAAATGGAGAGCACGTCCCCCGGACTGGACTGGGTGTGGGAGTGTGTACGCCTGACATTTAATGCCTCAATGGGCAGGTCCTTTGACTCCGTCACTGAGAGAAAATCACTACTAAATTAGTACAGCAAATACTCTCTCCTTGCGATAGATTTTCTAATCCAAACTAGCTTTAATATATTTATTTAATATTTTACGTATACTTAATATTTTACGTATACTTAATATTTTACGTATACTTAATATTTGACGTATACTTAATATTTGACTTAAGTACCAGCTCATTTTCACCAGTGCTTCCCCAGCTTCTTGGCCTTCGCCTCTCGGCTCTGAGTCAGATTTCCGTCTTCGGATCTGTGCCTAATTGTAGTTTGATTTTCATGCGTATCGAATGGTGGGTCGGTCGGTCGGTCGGCGGGTGGGTGGTGCAAAGGGAGCCAAACTTCTGGGAACAAACCAATCCGAACTATGCCAATTGTTGACGTCCCCTGGCATTTCATGGCAACCCCAGATTATCGCAGCCTCGAACGTGCTCCAATATCAAAGCAGGCAAGCGTTCGATATATTAACAGGCTGCCCAGGCACCAGGACACCTACTAATTGCGATCCTTTTCCGTATCGTTCGCCTCATCGGGGGAAAAAAGGTCGTCTCATAAGCTGTCAAGGCAAAAAGGATTTCCTCGGTTGTTTCGGCCATTGCTGCTGGGCTTTAAAGCCCCGCATTTAGTCGGCTAATTCAAGGTCCATCTCGCTTTTCAGTTGCTATGTGTCAGCGGGCGCTTAATTCAATTACCGGCCCTGATGAAAAAGTCAATGCAAATGGCAGTAAATAAGTTGGGTGTAAAATTCGTAAAAAATATATAAAAATAAAGTACCGAAAGGGTTCCAGATGCAGGTCCACTCCATGGCATGAATATTTATTTATCAATTGGCTTTTGCCTTTGGGACAGAGAGCGAGCGAGTGTGTGTGCATAGGGGATTGTCACGTCAATCAGTCTTTTTTGCTCGTTACAGGATATGCAATTTTTGGCTTTTGTCCTACGGCGCGTCACACTCGTTTTGGCATTTGGCCTTTGTTTTGGCTATAATGTGCATGTTTTCCGGGCAGCCAGGACATGTGCGAGTCGGTTTCGGTTTCTGTTTCGGTGTTTCGGCACAGCCCCATGCGGCGTATACGTGATGTGTGCCGCCGGGTGCAGGCCAAATGCACTTTTCGGCACTCGCAGGCGCAATTGAGTTTCCACCGACTCAATGACAGTTTGATTGTGTGTTGCCAAATGGAAGTTGGTTGGCTTTTCCGGTATATGTACGCACTTTAGTGCTGGCTTTGTTTACTCATCACTTACTTTCGCACTAAATGCAATGTACGGTGGAAAAAAGGTAAAGGTAAAAAGTAAACCGATTTGCAAATAAATATGGGGAAGTATGTATATAAAAAGGAATATATATTTTACTTTAAGTTTCTGCCTTGTTTCAGTTAAGGTTTATCCAAATATTCCTTCATTTTTCACAAGGAAACTTTATCAAACTATTTCTCTAGGCACATTTCTAAGCAAATATCAACCCTATAACTTAATTTTATATAAATAGTACTGCTTACTACGTCCTTCATTACTTCATTAATCTTTGGCAGATTCCGAATTAAATCTCTTAACCCGTAAGAAGTTGAGTTGGCGGCAATTGAACGGGGAATCCTTATCCCCGCTCCCATAAAGTAGATTAAGTGCACGCCCAAAGACACGCAGTCGAGCTTGCCAAATTACCATAATTTGGATTGCCGAGTTACTTTGCTCACTGCAAGGATATACAGCTTGCGAGAGCGGGACCCCGGGTCTGACTACGGAGGGGAGTGGGGGTCGGAAGCGAACATCAAATTGCAAATTGCGCGTACTAACTTGCAACATAAACTCGTTTATGCGACAGCCTGCGAGGCGCGGAGCTGGGCTGGGTTGAGCGTATGTGTTGCCTCACATGTGCGCCATTTTCATATACAACAATATTTTACGGGCACGCCCACAAGTACTCACGGCGTGCTCAGGACTTGGCTGACTGGGCTGACTCCGCTGACTTGGCCCTGTCCCAGTGCAGTCAGTCAGTTCCTCTATATATTGGCAAGAATGTATGCAAATTGCAGTTACATGTCGAAAATTTGCATTCGCCGCGCACCGTTATGAATAAATCACGCTCATAATGCATTTGATGCACAGGAGAAATCGATGCTGTCGAGGCATCTCACTCATCCTCCATCTCATCGTCGGGATCTCGAGCCGCAGCTCAAGCCGCTTCCGCATCCGCATCCGCGTACCCAGTCCCAGTGCCGGAGGAAACCAAGTTTTCCATTAAACATATTAAAAATGATCAGGGGAAAGAAATGTAGCTTCAAATTACTTCCGCGGCAACGGCGGAAACGGAAGTTGCCAGTGGTGGGTGGGGAAGCAGATTTTCCTTTTTCATAGCTCTTCCGCCTGCGCTGCCCCGCCCCAATGAAATTTCAATAGGTTAATATAAATTGCAAATTACATTAAACAGATTATGGAACACTCACTTGGATAGACAGGCTCCGGCAGCCGCAGCTCCTCGAGGCGGCGCCTTGCTGTCTTTCCGGGTAGCTTTCTCCGGCTGCCTTCTCCTCTGCCTCCTGTCCTCGCCCCGAGCCTCCTTCGCCGATCCTTCGACACAAGTGCTGTTAATTATTTGTCACTTAAGAGCCCGACACATGCGGCAACAGCAATAACAACACGAACGCCGTCAGCAGGCGGGGGCAACAACAACAATAACGACGTGCTCGCATTAATAAAACATTAAATTCATTAAGTATGCACATAAATACATAAATGGAAACCAGGCGCAAATGAAAATGTTCACGTGGGAGAGCGGCTCCTTCGGCATCTTGGTCCTGCGGCCTCGTAAAAGCGGCCCGGCAGCTTTAATGGCCGGCTATTGGCATATTTATGAAGCCTTGCCTTATTTATTGTTTTTTATTTTCACTTCTTTTTATTTTCGGCCCGCGTCCAGCAATGATCCCTTTTCCATTGTTTGGCGTGCTCCCTTTATTTCCTCTTTGTTTTGCCCAGCCCAGCAATAGAGACATTTTTTTTGCTTTCACCGGGCCAAATAAATGTCCGAGTTAGTTCAACATCCTGGCGAACCCTTTTCGCCATTCCCATTTCCGTTCGTGGCTCTGACAGCCAGCGACCTTCAAAGGCCGCGCTCTCCGCATGAAATATGTCGCCACTCACCGCCTCGGGGTCCGGCAATGGTCATCTCGAATATTGGCATACAGTGGGAGAAAGGAATCCTCAGTTAAATGGAGAAGGTTGCTGGTAATTAAGAAATATACATACATATCTTTAAGTAAATAAGCTCGAAGTTTAATGCAATTTCCAGTACTAATTTCACATTTTTGCTACCAAATTAATGATATTCTAATAAACGTATTTAAATATGAATAATTATGTACTCGACTGGGCTCCTTATCACAATTTAAGTCACCTGAAGTACCGAAAATAGTAACTTATTAAAACCTCTCAGAAAAATAATATTTTTTACTATTGTAACGCAATACCTAGAGCATTTTTTTCGGTATCCTTGACTCGGTTCCAATTTCTATCATTCATATGCCGCTTTAACTGCAAAATTGATTTGCTGCCCGAGTTCGTGCTGCTCGGAAAGGCAAAGAGGACGCCAATGCTCTCCTGTGCCGCTTTGCTGCCATTTAAATTCGGGGGTAGACCCACCTTGGGGGCCGCCTCGTCCTGTGAGCTGAGCTGAGGACGTGCGTTAATGATGTCGGCGGCTGGGGCAGGCCGCATTTCCGGCGAAGGGACCTCCTTTGGGGAGCGGCAGCGGAAGCGGGAGTGGAAGGGCGAGTGAGGGCAGGAGTGGGAGGGCCAGGATCTGATTTATTATTGGCATGCTGCTCGTTCCCACACTGCCGCAATTTCATTCCGACTCGTGGGCGTCAAGTGGCAGTGCTACTTTCCCTTTTGGCCAGCCAAAACCTTTTTTCGTTATTTATATTTTTGCTTTCGCTTTGTCTTTGCGCTTTATTTTGCCACTGCCGGAGCCAGCTTTTGGCCAAGTTTCTGTTTTGCTTTCGCATTTGGTTTTTTGCTTTCAGCTTGCCGCACTTGCCACTTGGAGTTTGGACGCGTTGGTCCCTTGGCAGCCCCTGTTTATTGTGTGTGCGCTTGTTTGCCGAAAAGCGGTTTATTTATTTATTTATGTTTCAATGGGACCGAAAAAAGGGCACTGGAAGTACTTTTATTTTCGCATTTCGCATACCGGCATACCGTATTTAGCACGCAGCTGGGCACCTAAACTTGACTCTTAACTCTTTAGGTGCCTGCTAAATTAAGATAAATATCCGCCGCTCAGCCTAATTTATTTCGCTCGTTTCGTCTTCGCTTTCGCTATCGTTGAAAATCGGAAACTTTTGGCCGACACAAATAACTTTTATCATTATGACAATAGATATATATTTCTGACGTCTCTGCTAATGGAGGCCCCGAGGACCCCTCTCAGGCACGTACTAGGTAGTAAAGCAATTAGTTCAATTGTCATTTTGGCACCAAGTGGAACCACTAGATGGAGATGGAGATGGAGATAGAGATGGAGGTGGAGGTGGAGTAGGGCGACGTCTTCCTTCCAAATGCTGCCAATTTCATTAACTTGTTCGGGGCGTCAAAGTTTTGCGACGACCGAAACTTTCCCGTTCACGTTATAGCTGGAATTCTCCCCGAAAAGCTGGCAACAAAAATATTGATGGCAATTTAATGCTGATTGGACAGGAGGCGGAGGGGCAGCTGGAGGCGGAATTATTATTAAAAAATATGTACGGACTCTTAAAGCCGATCTGTTTGCCCATTTTAAGCTCGTCCACATTTTAATTGAATTTCGAATTTAGCCGCAAATGCGCAATTAATTGAAATGTCCTTAAGAGGGGTGGTCCTGGCCACGCTTGACGAGCTAATCGCATTAGCCCGCAGCTCCAATGGAGCGCAATGCAAATTATGTGAATACGAATACGACTACGAATACGAATACGAATACGAATACAAATACCAGTATGAGGGCGAATGCCATTTTATTTGATGACAACACTTTGAGTGTCGGTTTTGGTTGCCACTTCAGGGTCTGCCGCACATAAATATTAATTAATGGCAAAGTTTGGCGACTAATTAACAAGGGATGCGGCCTGGCATGCGGGGGCTCCGAAAGGATTGCCCAAGTATTTAAATCCCATTTGGCCGAGATTTATGGCCGCGTAGTATTCACTTATTTTCAGTCCTGCGACTGAAAATTCCCCCGTGATACATATATACTTTATGTCCGGTTTGGGGCGTGCTTCTATCAGCGCCGTGGCGCTTCTATTAGGAAAAAATATATACCCGGAAGCAGCTGCAAAAATAAATCGCAAAATTTGTGAGACTGTCCAGCAGTTAACCTTCGAACTTTCCGGAGCGCCCCGCTTTTTTCTGCAGTTTTCAAGGAGCATCACATAAATATTCAAGTCTAAAACTCTGCAGTAGATATATGTGAGAGAGCGACCACATGCACACACTGCACACACTGCACACACTGCACACACTGCACACACTGCACGCCCTGCACACACAGGATACTGGGGTGCCAGGATGCGAGAATACCGAGCTGACTTCGGCGGTCTGCTCCTGGCCCTGGGGCCATTTATCAAACCTTGCTTTTGACATTGCGCACATCCTGCGGAAAATTAAGACACTGTCTGGCACGCTTCCTAACCAATTTAAGAGTCCCATTTTTCGCCCGGACCCGCTTGAGTCCGCACCCCTCGGGAGTTGCAACGGCTTCGGCTACGGCTTCCTTGTGGCCATTGCTCATGCATGAACTGCTGCGCCCGGAACATATGTGCTGCAGCCAGGCGAAATGTGGGCAGGATCTCCGGGCAACGGGCTACGGGCTCAAAGGGTCTGTGCGGCATCTAGCCGTTTAAGCCAATTAACGCAGGGCATTGTGGCAGCTCAGGTTTCCTGTCCAGGACGGACTCGGCTCGCTGCCGTCAATTGTCCGAGGTGGGAGCAATCGAGCGCTAATGATTCAGTGGTGAACGGTGGCCAGATATGTGTCCAGCTGGGAATTAAAGCGCCATAATAATTTTAACTTAATTAAGCGATTCATTAATCGATATGTTGAGAATGGAAACGAGTCTATTTATCATGAATTAATGGGTAAATATTGTCTTTTGTGGCCACACGGGAATTTTAAGAGTTTCATAAAACTGTGCTATTTTCGTGAATGCCTCGCAAAATAAATCAAAGAGAATTCCAAAATTTCTGGAAATTGGTAAATTTCTAGATAACATATTTTTACTCTGCTCTGAAATTGCTTTATGGCTTAAAACGCATTTAAATGCCATTAAATGCCCAATTTTCCAGCCTGAATGGGACAGCACTGGCCGCTGCTGCCGAGAGTCCTTCATCCTGGCAGGGCAGGACCTTTGTGCCCTGCACTCCAGCTGGCTCGTTTGCCCGATTGTTCGATGCGCCCAAATGCATTTCAATTAAAACATATTTAAGGGGCTTTAACGGTCCGAAACTGCTGCCCAGGACGCACTGGGCCCATTCATCAGTGCGGGTCCATGGAAGTCCATGCTGGATGGAAATGGCCATCGATTATGAGGCAGCAGCTCCTACGCGCTGTTAATCAGCCGCCACTGCACCTGGCCAATCGATTTAATGGGGGTCGGCACAGCGCAGGACTCGTGTCAATGGGCTACCAGGGTCCTGCATTTTTCAAAGGCTCAGCGTGCAAAGTGGCACGGTGCTGAGGGGGCAGGATGGGATCATGGGATCACCTGGCAGTTGTGCCCGGTTATTTAATGAAATGGACACTCTCTCCACTCGCGGCCTTGCCTGTGTGCGCCATCACAAAGTGTCCTTCGCGTAGTTCGGTTTCTTTGTCACCGAATGCTCCTGGCGAAAAATCCTTTTGCCGTTGTCTCTCTCAGTCATTACCTTGGCATTAAGCCCGCGAACATGGCCATGGAGGCATGGAGACGTGGAGCAGCAGCCACAGATTCTTTAGTTACCCGGAGCTGCAACTTTGCAACTTTCGTGCGGTGGTGGCCGGGAAACCCACCAAAAAATATTGAACAATAAAGCCGAGCTACAAAAGGAGAACTTTTGAGTCTCCTGGCCAGCATGGTTTTATTTAAGGCTGGCTTTTACTTTAAGAACATTTTTTTTCCGGGTAAATGTTTTGGTTTTATAGCAAAGTTATGCCCTAACTTACAAATTTCTATATATATCTATGGCAAGGCACTTTTTAGCCACAAAACTTAGGAATGAAGGTCATAAGAAATCAACGCGACTATCAACTATAGTAGCATCCCACATGACTTAATTTTTTATGGCAACTGGTACTTGGCATGCCATGTCCGTAATGGTGGCCAAATTTAATTTACACCTTCGCACGTATAGCCCACGCACATAAGTGCGGCCTGACGCACCTGTCGATGTTCACTACTCCTTCGCACATATACGGGGTCCTTCCAATCAGCGGTGACTCAAAGAGGAGCAGGCTCCCTCCTGCTTTATTCGCACTCAGAGAAATAGTTTCCGAACTTGTAAGCTATTTGCTTGTTTGAAATACCAATTAGTTAATCGAATATATCTGTGTTGTTAAATATATAATAAATATTAAAATGTAAGTAAGTAATTTAAAGACATCCAATTTAATTAATATATATTATTATTTTCCTCCCACTTTTTATCTAGCGAATGATACACGTACACCCTCCTGAATCCATTGCATTTGTATGGCCAAAATTGTTAGAGAATGTTGAGCAGTCTTCTTTCCTTCGAGTGTACCATCTTTGAGCCCCCTCCCCCCCTATTTCACCCCTTTGCAGCCCACTCCAGCTGCTGCTTTCCAGCGGCGGCTGTGGCAAGCTCGCAGAAACCGCAACAGCGCCCGCAGTGCACAAAAAGTTTCTTTTGCAATTTAGCTTGTTGCTCTTTTTCTGCCATTGTTGTGTCCGCTGTTGCTGTTGCTGTTGCCGTAGTGGGACGTGGCTGGCGGTTGGTGTGTGCGGTGTGTGTGGTGTGTATTTGACTTTCGCCCCGTATATACTTCGCATTTGCGGCCCGGCTAATGCATGTCGATGCCAATAAGGCTTGCCCTGGGTCCCGTTCGCACACCTCGAACGCCCTAAACATACCAACACCTCTCCGAACACCCGCACACACCTGTGTGTTTATCTTGCTGTTCACACCTGCAAACTTCTCCATATAGAGGAATTTCCCCGCGTTTGCCAGCATTTCCTTGGGAAATTCGTGTAAATTCAATTTATCGAGGCGTGCGTGTGCGTAGTTGATGACTTTGGTGGTACAAATTGGCATCGGGGCCAGCAGCTACCAACCACTCCTGGCCATTTCCCTGGAAATCCTTAGCTCCTCTGCTCCTGTGCTGCTCTGGCAATAGCAACAGTTGCAGCTGTCGCATAAGCTTAATTTGCTGCCCAGATGATGCCAGTGTTGAAATGAAAATGAAAAATTCCGCTCGCTAATAGGCTACTTGTTACGCGTGCAAACTTATGCCATGAAATTTATATTAAATGCTACTTTCGCTATTGGACAGCGCCGCATAATGGGGCACAGTGTCCATTTCTTGCATAAATTAAACAAACCTTTGGGTATCAGCTAATAATGTTCTTTAATTTGTGGGGGATACCTGGGATTTTCAGACTGCACCTGAAGAGGGCTGGTCAGCAATAGAAAAGGTGTTCCAGTGTCTCCATCTTCTCTTCTCTGCATTTTCTATTCTATTTTAATGCTAATAGTGACTTAGATAGGTAAATCGGAATATATTTAAGATTTTTTGTACAAATTCTTAAAATTATTTACTCTACGATTTCTCTAATATATATATATCTAATAAGTTTAATACTGAGCTAAAAACCATACGTGTAAAGGGTACATGTAAATGAATATTATGAGTATTAATCCCATTGATGTTAATATTAGGGATTGTGAGATCTATTATAAACAAAAATCAATAATAAAATCCTCCCCATAGTGCGGTGGAAGTGGACCCTGCTGGCAGCAGATTGCATTGAAATTCGAGCACAAAAAAGGGAAGGAAGTCATCTTTTATAGTGCCAGCTTACAGTCGCTGGCGAAAAGTTCCCTAGAAAAGTAACAGGAAAGTCGCGCGACAGCGCTGGCCTTGGTGACTTTGCCGCCTCTACCACCCCAAGGACCTCAGCACCAGAAGGATCTCCTCTCCCACCGCATTTAGGCAAGGAAACTTGGCAAAGTGCAAAGTGCTGGCGCTGTGTAAGAGTCCCTGATTAACATAATCCCTTGCAGCGGGCGTGCGACGCTGACAGCTGCGGATGCAGCTGAAAGTTGCCAAAGGTTAGTTAAGCATTTTAATAAGGGCCAAATGAATTGTAAGCACTTGCAAAATGTCTTGTTCGCCGCCCCCTTGCTCCCGTGTGTCTTATGGGGCACAAAATTTAATTTCCCGAGCCAACACACACACACACACAGCACCTCCACCAGGGAAAGCCAAGGAAGCTCTGGCAAGAGGCTTGTAATGAAGTTTTTCGCTCAATCAACTTTAATGAGAATTATGCCGGCGGCAAAGGCAGAGAGACAACTGTCAAAGAGCATGTTAACAACGTGCCAACAAATGCTTGTGGTACCTGAAATCGTACCTGAGATTCCCCCACTCGAATCTGACTCCTCTCTCCTCCTCAGGGGTATTGGATTTCCGCCAGCCAATGATGGATGGCCAGGTGAAATCCACACCAGTATGATATCACTGGGGGATGCTGCTATTAATTATCGATTTATGCACACATGCTTCCACACAATTATTATGCTTAAGTTTAGGATTTCCAATTGCCGCCGAGTTTCCCCAATTAACTCTCTGCAACTTCGGCTTACAGCACTCAGAGTCCGTTAACAGAGGCACTCGGCTTTCCACTCAAGCGGCTGCTTTCCACTCACTCGCTCACTCACTCGCTTGAGCCGAATTCAAGGTCATTGGTTGACACATTTACCGCTCCACTCGCCGAGTCGTGGGTGCGGCTGAGTGCCCTGAGTCTGGGCCTGAGCTTGAGCCCTTTTTTAAAGTCGGCTTCTTTGAAGGACCGAAGGCACTCGGTGCTCTTGAGTTGGCCAAAAGTCGTCCATGTTGCCTACTGGCACTTGGGCACGGGTATGGGTGTGGGGGTGGGTATGTGTGAGCGTGGGTGTGGGTGGGGGCCTTCAGTTGTTTTTATTTAGGCCTATTTCAAATTTTGGCCATGTCATGAATATGCTGGCAGCGCTTAAGAAATACACACAACACACAAAGCCAGACACATCGACATTCGTGGTAAATGGCAGCGCGCATGAAAAGCATTTTTCATCAGCATGAATTTCCCGCCAGACATTTTCCTTTGCTTTGTTCTCCTCCCTCCTCGGCATGGCCCGGCTCTGGCATCTCCATTCTTTTTGACAACGATTTCATAACTTTTCCCTGTCTTCATTATCCTTATTATCGCCTTAGACATTTTACCCGGGGCCCTGCCGCTCGCCTCTCCTTGCCGCCCTGGCGAGTATTGGGAATATTGGATGCTGGAGCAGCTGACAATTGCTTTTGAAGGCCTCGGCGGCGGCCCACTTTTCACCCGAACTCGGAATTGGACATCTGGCAAATGGCTGATATTTCCGAGAACTGTCCCTAACATCTCGTGGGAATTATGTGCTGGCCCAAAACGATTATCTAAAGTGAAATTATTTACCAGTTAGAGGCAGAAGGAAAACTATAAGCTGCAGCCTCTCCCTGGCCTTGCTTTCCAATAAAATCTGTTGGAGATTTTCCTTTAAATGCACTGAAACATGTAGACGTGGGGCTGTCAGAAGTGCCCAGGGAATAAATATAATTTAAACTGATTTTGGGATTCCTTTGAACTTGAATTATGATCAGTAGTAGTATTTTAGTATGTAGTTAAGGCATTTTAATAGTCACAATTCGTTTATCAAGTCTTAAGCTTATTTTATTACCAATTTCCTGTATTTATAGCGAAGTTACACTTACATTTTTCTCGCTGCAGCAGTCTTTGGTGCTTGCCCGCCTGACTGCCGGTTATATAATCTTTATTGTATTATTTTAATTTTAGAAAACTAAGTTTGTAGCCGGAGGCAAGGCTGCGTGAAAGCTCCCAGCCAGTGAGGTCAGGTAATTGTAAACCAGGAGCTTGGCTGGCAATCAAGCCGTCGCAGCGTCCGTCCCCTTGCCATTTTTGTGCTGAATGAAAGTTCGTCCGGTGCCGAGATTGTAGTTTGTATTCAATCAAAAGTTTCAATTTTGCTGTGGCGCTCATGAAACGTTGCCTGCCTGCCTGGCTGGCTGGCTGGCTGACCTCTTGGCCGCCAAAGGGCTCCAGCTACGCTCCAGCTAGGCTCCAGCTTCCAGTCCCGTCCAGCTTCTCGGCCAGCTCCAGATTCAGTTGGGCAAACTATGCGTAGTATTGCTTTAATGACGTTGCCGCTGGCCGAGGGTCCGTGTTCGACCCATAGAACTTGGCCAAACTGTTCTATTTATTTTCCATAGACTTCTGTGTTGGTCTTCGGGGCAAACTTTAATTTGGAAACTATGCGAAGAGGTCCTCGCCCGTGGTCCTTTCCGTTGTTTGTCCTGCGTGTGTGTGTGCGCACGGGAGTGAAATGTTGCGGAGAAGAATTTAATTTGTTTTTAATTCCGTGTAGTTGCCCGTGCCGCTCTCCACACAAACGCACATTGGCAAAGTAAAGAAATGCTAGCCAGGGGACGGTGAAAACTGAAATGAAAAACAAATTAAATCACGAACAATTTAATGCCGCGAACGGTGTTCGGAGCATTTTTTTGTTTAATGAATTGCGAATGAATATAGCAAAAGCCGCCAGCTCTTATACAGATATGCGGAAGTCCATGCAACAGTTAAGGCAGCTGCACTGCAAAATAAAGATGGTTTTCACGCCTTGAATAATATTATAAGTGTTTAAGTCAGTTTAAGTCAGGAATCAGTCGAATAAGGAAACTCTCTGAGGGGATTCTATCTCTTTATTATATTATGTTATTGCCCAAAGGGTTAGAGTTAGTTTTCTCTGTGCACAATTGTTATGGTGTTTGGGGTCAATCAGCACGCCCAGCGGGGATGCACTCCGAGCCAAATGCCAGCAGTCATCAGCCGTTGATTGCGAGCATTTTCGAGCAATTAAAAGTTCTCGATATGACGGCCTGCGGCTCAAGATGCAAATGCATTCCGCCTGCCATTTAATTGCGAAGCTTAACTAGCATTAAGGCATCAAGTGATAAATTACTGTGAGAGCGGAAACAATGCACGTCGGACCTGACTAATTGTCCGAAGTTGCCTTTTTGCCCTGCAATGGATGCTGATTCATGAAATCCCTGCTCATTTAGGGTTCATTATTCGCACTATTCCATTTTGCGATCACTCAGATGGAGTTATTGTGCTGGCATTTAACCTTTGTTGCGTTTTCTTTTCAATATGCCAGGAAGAAGGAGCTTGTCTACATCTGCCACAAATGAGACTAATTAAGCATGCAAACAATGCAAATGTAAAATGAAAATGCACTTTCTCTCTCTAAATATGTTGCCAGCCAGCTAGCAGCGACTTCGTGCGCACAATGGCCCAAAGCCCCGAGCTCCAGCTCCTGCTCCTGCTCCTGCTCCTGCTTCAGCTCCTGCTCCAGCACCAACTACCGATTGGCATTAAAGCTTAATGAGGCGCTGGGAGACCTCCACATGGCACACGGTGCTGCAGCAGTGGCAGCATCATTAGCTCTGATTTGCCATGTGCATGTAGCTACTCGTACATATAGGTAAATATTGAGGCACTTGGGAGAGAGCTTTGTTTTCCACAAAAACTATAGAGCCAAGGGAACTCTAGGGACTTTGAAATGTGTAAACCTGTAAAGAAATTTTGAGAATTAAGAGTGATTTTGTGGGCATTAAATATAGTTGAGGGTTGTTGTTATATTACTTATGTATTTTAAGTTAAGATATCATTTTTAAGCGAACCTCATTGATATTAAATACTTATAAATCATTTATAAGTCATTATAATTGTCTTTATCATTTTGAGTTATTAATTTCTTTAAAGAATATTTCTAGTGAGAATAATAATATATTTTAAAGGAAAACAAGTCAAATTTACCCTACAAAACAGTGCGCGGTATTTTGGAAGTGCATTTTTTCTAGTCAGGTGCCTGCCCCAAATGGCGACGGAGGCTGACGGGGTTGCAGCCCCAAGTTGGGCTACAAAATCCTCTACGAATAACTCCATTAGCCGCTGCTAAGCGGTCAGCCGTTGCCAATGCACTACTTGCACGACGGGGCGTATGAGCAATGTGTGCAACAATTGAAAAGCGCCCCGGATCTAAGTAGCTGTTAAACAAGTCGAGCGAGTGGCGGCGGCAACAACAAACTTCCCCCCGCAGCTCGACGACAATTGTTGGCGTAATTAAAGTTAATTGCAGCCAAGCGCGACCTCAGATCCTTTGTGAGGACAAGGACCCCCTCGCAGGCAGCCGGACGGATGACTCCCTTCAGGAGCTCATTACGGTAAATGCACATAGCTCAAGTGCAATTAATTTCGCCACAGCCCCAAAAAATATGCAATAAAAATAGTTGCCAGCACATAAATGAATGGCCCGACATTCCCGTCTGCCACGGACTCGGACCCGGGACTCGCAGAAGTTTGGAGAGCCAGATTATTGCCCAGTGGAGGAGTGCTCCGTGCCCTCCAGAGCCGCTAATGCCACTCATGCATATTTATTACCCGTGAAGCGTACTCGCCGGCTACGTGAATACAGCCAGCGGATGACCTGGAAGACTTAATAATGTTCCGCTTAGTTGGCCCATAGTTAACCTTAAGCTGTCCCAATATTTTGGCATTTGCCCTGGAAATCGTGTGAGCTTTAAGCTATTTATGGTACTTCTAAAAAAACTATTACACTTGAAGCTGAGGATTATGTTTACAATATGTAAAATAAATATAAGAAAAAGCTTTTTAAATCAAATATTGCTGCTAGCTTTAATCATTGAAAAACTCAAAGGAAAACATTTTATCTCAAGAACTCTGTTTTCACAGGACTCCTGTCAAATGAAAGAGCCAAAGTGATGTTCTTAAAAAATTGTGTAAAATTAATTATTTGCCAGCTCTCCAAGTTTTAGCCATTTTCAGCTGCCACACTGCAAATTTTCCAAGTAATTAATGGGTTAAGGAGAGAACACACCACCCCGCCAAAAGTATACAACTGATGCCAAGGCTGAACCTGCTGAAAAAACAGTGTCCAACTTCGCTCTGGTTCTGTTGATTTTCGCAGTTTTAGCCGCCAGCAGCTTATTGAAAATAACTTTACTTGGCCCGAAACTTGTGTTTCTTGCGGCCGCAGAATATAAGGAAAGTTCTCCGGACAGCTGCACCTGGGAATTGCCTTCGATCCGGCTTCCGTGTCGAGCTGAGCGCTCCTCCTCTGGCCGGACCCAGTCAATCCGGCTGCCAGCTAGAGCAACAGCTCTAAACTGTCGTAATTTCGTGCACAAATGCGCATTTTATTACCCGCCACTCAGGTGGGGCTCCTGCGGTCCGCCGGATGTTGGAGGCTGGATCCCTGGTGCCGAATGCTCTGGCACTCGTCAGTCAGTCCCAGATGTCGGTCCGGTCCTCTTGACTGTTGCTAAGCGTTTGTTTATTTACACTTTGCCATCGAAATGCCTTGGTTGTCACAAACTTATTCCGAATCAGAGGCTGACAGCTGTCCTCAAACTAATAGCTATAGAAACTAAGGATAAGTCATTTCGATTAGATTAAGATTAGATTAGATCAATAGTAGTTTTTCTAGTGAAAGTTAAATTAAATTTACGAACTAATTCTTCTCCTCATCAGAGTAGCAGCATTTTCGTTGTTAATTGTTAATACAAGAAGTGTAAATCACTCTGGGGCAGTGCCATTATCTTGACCGCAGCTGTGCTCTATACCCACAAGCCAACACACACATATTTATGTGTGGACGAAGGCTATGTACACAAAGGATTCGCAGTGTTTGCCCGAGCCATTGTCGTCCCTCCAGAGCGGATTGCTAGTCAGCTGCTTGGCTGATAAATAGAATAAACTGATTGCGTGGCGCTGATTGACATTGTGGGAATCTGCCGTCGCACAACCACCCGCACCCGACACCCGACCCACACACAATTGCAGCAAATATAAATGCAATCAGTGACAATGGAACTCGTCGAGGAAGCGATTTGTCCTGGGATATGTACGAATCGGAAGGAAATGAGGTTCAAGGAGAACGGATCCCAGGGGCGGCATCAAAGATTCCACTGCTACTTAGGCCAACTCAAGTGTTCTGGCAGTGGAGCCCCTGCCCTTTCGTTTTTCGTTCGCAAGTCAACCGCAGTTAATGGCATAAAATATTGCGCATACGCCACGCTGACCTTCACATTAATGGCAGCTAGCTTATGCTACCTTTTCCTTTTCCTGTCCCGGCCTCTGATTCCGTATTTGCTTCGGCTTCTTATTTTAAATTTCATTTCATGTTTATGGCTGGCCGAGAACGGTCCTTGTTTTGCTTTTTGCTCAGTTAGCTGGCCATATTTCTGCATTATTTGATGGGAAATCGAGCGAAAGCGAACTGGCCCCGAAAAGAGCACACTGGAAACAATCAGAGGGCTTATATATGTTTAAGAAACTGTTCGTAAAGCTTATAGTTTTCCGGAATCCCAATTTTATTCCCTATTTTAGTCCAGCTTGCCATAAAATATATTCATCGCCCTTTTAGGGAGTCTGCTTTTTTTTGGTGCACTTTCTGTGTTTCGAGGGATTTGCTTTAATGGGACTATACTCGTAAACTGGCATGTTCCAGGGGCATCATTAAAGTGGCATATAACAAGTCCGTGTGGGGGACTCGAGGAGTGAAATATGAAAAATGGCAAGAAGAAACTGCACACGGAGCACATGTGGCGCTAGAGGCGGCAGCGGATGCGGCATGCTGCACGACTCATGGCAGCCAGCGGAAGCGGAAGCTAAGTAAGCCAGCAACAAGCTCCCAATTGATTTAACACGCCCGTCCTCCGGCTGCCCCAACTTCCCCGGATCCTCAACAATGAAATGTGCCACCCAGGAGCGGGAGCAGCCAGGCAAGCATGGGGTGGCCACTGGGCGGGCTCCTGCAGCTGAAAGTGCAACATGTGCTCCGTGAAAAATATGCGCAAAAAATTTCACACACAAGTGTGCACCAGAATGCGATGCCACTCAAGCAGCAAAGATGTTATTTATGAGTTGCTCCGAATTCCAGCCAGCCCTGGCTAGGTAGCCAGGCAGCCAGCCCGCTTGAATAATAGAAACAGAATCACTTTGTCATCTAGACGTGACATCAGGCGGAAGTGGCAGCTAATTGCAAGACGCAGTGTGCATTAGGTGCGCCCCCCAACCCGGATGCGAGTGCCTTAAAGCTGTTAAGTTACCTGTCCCGGCGGCAGCTGGCAACTCCTCTGACACAATTACACAATGCCAATGTCACAGGAGAGACGGAACTGGCATCCGTTTGGATGTGGCAACAGGCAAGTGCACACAGCTATTAAATACAGAGCCCTGCAACTCTCTATACGATTCCTTGGGCTTCCATCTACTTACTAAGCCGTGTGGGGTGATATATCGAGGGAAATTCTAGTTATTATGATATTTATTCCTGTGCAAACGTTTTGCCAAGTGTCCTGGAAAATGTCAGAAGGCGGACTAAAAGATGTGATTTTGATTCGAAATCCCGCCTTTAAGCTCACTTTAAGTTGCGGCCGCTCCACATCATAAGGCAAGCTCAAGCAAATCAGCTAAACTCGGCGGAGCAGCTCCAGCGACGGACGTACCAGAAATTTAATCAAGATGAATGCTGCAATTTGTGCTGCCAACCAAACGCGGCCCGAGCTTGGCTGTCAAATCTAATTTTGCTATTTATCATTTGGTTAACGTTGTTGTGGATTTTCCTCCGCCTGCTGCCACTGATGGTGGTGCTGGTGGTGCTGGTGCTGCTACTGATGGTGATGGTGACTCTGATTCCGAATCTGGTGATGCTGCTGACTCACAAAGCAAAGGAAAGTGCGCGGAGGCAGGGAACTTAATTTTTAATGAGTCAATTTGAATTTGACAAGGCCAAGAGCCGCGGAAGCGCCCGGTTACGCCCACAATGAGTTTCACTTTGTCGTTATGCCCGTTGACAAATTAGGGGGATCCATCAGGGCTTATCCAGCTTCCAGCAGCCAGTTCCGCTCCCAGTTCACAGTCGATCATCTAATTCCGATAATGAAATTCGGAAGTCGCTTATAATTTTCATTATTCGCAACAACAAAGGCCCTCAGACAAAGGCGCCAAGAGCGAAGCGGGGCGCCGGAGCGGCAACAAAACTCTTAGGGCGTAATTACCGTCGGCTATTATTAGTGCCCCGCTGCCTTTTGCGTGACTTGACCGATTCGAGACGCAAATTGGAATTGGAATTGGAATTTGTTGGCACTGCGCCCCCAGGCGGACTCATTAGCGTCAGCCGGAGCACTGCACTAATCAGCGTTTTCACACGCCGGCACCCACATCCCGGCACCCAGCCTGGCTGGCTCCCTCCCTTTGGATCCTGAGCCTCGTGGCAAATGTGCAAATTTGTCAATAAATTATATGGACTTTGGGCATGTCCATAAAAACCAGAAACATAAAAAAGCACATAGCAACCACAGCAGCCAAAAGCAGACGGAATCTGCACAGGAAGAAAGTTTGCCATAAGACAAGAGCTTTAATTTAAATATCAAAATAAAATTTGTGATTGAAACTGAAACAAAAGTCTTAATTTATAATCTAATACCTTGTAAGGCTGTGATTTCTTTAAGGTTTCATCTTGTGTCCAGGTGAACTGACAAAATAATTACTTTTGATATGTTTACGTCTTATACATTTTATACACTTATAAACCAAATTTAAGGCTCGACATTAACCTGATTTTATTTCCTGTGTGGCTGACGGATAGAGCTCCCGTTGGTTAATTACAAAGCAAAATTAATTGCGTGTAACTCCGGCGATTAGAGTGCGGGATATATCAGGGCAGCAGCTGGCCTCTGGACAGCCGAAATAGAAATGGAAATCATCATCAGCCGGGCAATAAAAGAATGTTCGGGGCCAGGCTCTGACCTAAGTACTCATAATGAATAGAAATGCGCCATAAACAAGTCGGGGCTCGTCCTCCGCTCTCGCACTCTCGACGCCCCAGTCTGCGTCTCCGGGAAAGGTCTCCCGGTGGCGGAGGAGTCACATCCCGGGTCACACCATTCCGGCCCGCACTTTGTTGTGGCCCGGCATTTGGCTCATTTGCCCATGACAGGCTGCAGGATCCTCTCCGTTTAATGGGAGCAGGCTGGCTGCTGCCTGGCTCCTGGCACGCCGGTAATCTCCCTTTTATGGCATCGTGCGATGGAAACGTGCAGACGTGCGTGGCCTGTCTATGAGAACAAAGTGTCTTGGCCGCCATGGCGATAGTTGAATTTATTTAAATTGAGTTAACACTTCCCGGGGCCAGAAAGGTCAGAGTGGTCGCTGCCGCGCAGCATCCACGGGAAGGTATCGATAATTTAAAGATACTGTATACAGAAACGAAGAGAAAACAAAGTCACAGGAAAGAGAAAGTATTAGAAAGTTGGCAATTTGGCATGAAACTTTTGCGTTATGAGCTGGAATATAGGATGAGATATTTTCTAATGGAAAATATGATTTCAGTACAATTTAAAATGAGACTTTGAAAAAGTATTTATGACTTTTAAATAAGAAACAATTAATTTATATTTTTTATCACATAAAAATACGTGGCAATATTCCAGACGATTCTCTTTCTTTTATGTTAATACTTAGTTATTTTTATAAAAGAAACATACTTAATCATTAAATAAATAAAATAGTCCCACATATATTTACTTTACCCTATAAGTTTTGATTATTTAATGAAGTGTCAACATCTTAATCTAAACAGCAAACTGCATTATATAAAATTAATTTTGTTTATTGTTAATATAAGCAATATATATAGTGCTAATTTAATCCGGACAATATAAGAAACTTTTCCCAACGAAGGCAGTAGGAATGCTTAAAGCAATTACAGTTTGTGGGAAAATGAATTTAGTCTAGACTTCAACTATGCAAATGGATAGCTATCTATTGAATTTTATATTACGTAACCTAATAACAATTGTATTCAATAAAAACTACAAAAAGATGAATTTCTACCATTCGGTGAATATCAAAATAGCATCAGCAGTCAGCACGATTCTCTTATTTTCCCATTAGTCCTTGTATTTTCTTATCTGCAGTTGTCAATCCTTGCGGTCTCATGTTTTATTGATGGTTGTATTGATGCTGAATATTCATTACAACGCATTGTCCCAGATTCAATTGATTTCGGCTTAGCTGGACCCATTTCACAGCAAACAAACGAATGCAAAACTAATTTCCAGGACATTCAGAATGCGTCCCAGCATATGTATGTGTTTGCATTTGAGCTTGTGGCAATTATTGTTGATTGTGTTGGCCATTGTTTTCGACATCGGCCAGCGCAATTGCATGGCCGATAAGTTGGCCTATGTACACTTGATTTAAGCCAGGCTATCGCCATCCTTGAGCCAATATCGAAATCAACAACCATCGCCACATCTGGTGCAGCTTGCGAAACCCGTAATGAACACATGTAATTGAGTGCTCCACGCCAGTTTACTGGCTGGAATAATCAGTCAATTAAACCTCTGTTGGGGGAGGGCAAGAGTGGAAAAAAATTAATGAACTGCTGGAAACTTTTTGTCTCTGCGCACAGAAATTGAAAAATCAAGCAAAAGTTACAAACAGCAGAAATACAAGCCAAACTCAAATAAACGCAATAACTTTGCACGCAGTTTTTGCTGAGGGAGAGCTGCAAGGCTGAAGGCTCTTTATTTGCTTATTTCCAATTTTGCCTGCTGAAACGTCACTGTCCACATTTGTTGCCCTTTGTTTTTGCTACTGCCACTGCAAACTTTTGCGTTTCCTCTGCGCCGCAATAAATTATGTTCACCAACTGCAATCAAAACAAAGGGTCTGCTGCATTTCAGTTGTTGCTGCTGCCACTGTCCTTGTGGCTGCTGCAGCAGCAGTAGCAGCAGCAACAGAAAATTGCAGCAGCGACGGGCAGGAACAACTGCGCGGCAGCCAGAACATTGTGGCGCACTTGAAAGTCAATTCATTTCAAAACTCAAAATAAACCGACAAGCGTGTAGTGTACTGTGGCACAAAGATTGGCCAAACTATATCCTCAAGAAGACCTCAAAGTCCGACAAAAAAATACCCATAATTAAGCCAAAACTGGCTTAATTTCAATTCGGAAAACTGTTCCATGTTAGTTTTTATTAGGTTTATTAGTCTGCATATTTAGTTTGGAAATTAAAGAAAATAAATTTTTTGTAAATTTTTAACAATTTTAATGATGTAACCCCTTATCAAATTTTGAAAAATTGGCAAAATTTTTTTTGTTTAGTTTTTTTATTATTTTATTGTCAAATAATTGAGATTTTAATGGCGAATCGGGAACTATACGGCATTTGGCTATATTTTAATTTTTGGCTAAATTATGCCCCAAGAATACCTAAAAAATACGAATTTTTGACATAAATATCCATATTTAAGCCAAAACTGCATTAATTTCAATTCGGAAAGCTTTTCCATGTTAGTGTTTATGAGGTTATTTAATCTGCATACTTAGATTGCCTATTATTTAATATTTGGCCAAATTATGCTCGAAGGAAGACCTCAAAAATACACATTTTTGACATACATATCCATATTTAAGCCAAAACTGCATTAATTTCAATTCGGAAACCTGTGCTATATTAGTTTTTATTTGATTTATTAATCTGCATACTTAGTTTTTAAATTAAAGAAAATTAATTTTTTATCAATTTTTGACAATTTTAATGATGTAACCCCTTATCAAATTTTGAAAAATTGGCAAAATTTTTTTTGTTTAGTTTTTTTATTATTTTATTGTCAAATAATTGAGATTTTAATGGCGAATCGGGAACTATACGGCATTTGGCTATATTTTAATTTTTGGCTAAATTATGCTCCCAAAAAAACCTTAAAAATACGAATTTTTGACATACATATCCATATTTAAGCCAAAACTGCATTAATTTCAATTCGGAAACCTGTTCTATGTTAGTTTTTATTTGGTTTATTAATCTGCATATTTAGTTTGGAAATTAAAGAAAATTAATTTTGTATCAATTTTTGACAATTTTAATGATGTAACCCCTTATCAAATTTTGAAAAATTGGCAAAATTTTTTTTGTTTAGTTTTTTTATTATTTTATTGTCAAATAATTGAGATTTTAATGGCGAATCGGGAACTATACGGCATTTGGCTATGTTTTCAGTTTTACCCAAATTATATCCTCAAGAAGACCTCAAAGATACGAATTTTTGAGTTTGCATTTTAATAAATTTTTTTTTGTTTTCAGTTTTACCCAAATTGTATCCTCAAGAAGACCTCAAAGATACGCATTTTTGAGTTTGCATTTTAATACATTTTTTAATCTTTTTGACAAGTCTGACTGAAAAATAACCATAATTAAGCTTTAATTTCAATTAAATGAATTATTAAAAAATTCGAAGACGAAGCTGGGAAAAATATATGTATTCATCATTTTATTTAATAAATTTAAAAAATAAAAATAATCTCCTTTTCATCTTGAAGGCTGTTTGCCATCGTTTCGATGGTTCTTGTCTAAGGAAATACTTAGTTTTCTTAAATGATAAATAATTAAGTTCGTAAAGAGCATTATATACATCCAGAAACAGTCTTATGTGCTTAGATTTTGCTACATTTTGACCATAGTGCAAGACAAGTTTTGTTAGGAATGCGCGGGGCCAACGCTGCGTATGAGTTATGGAACCGGGAGAAATATAAATTCACTGTTTCCCGCCAGGCACCCGCCCGAGCACTTGAACTTTTTCAATTATGTGAACATATTACAAGCAGAGGCAGCTGGGGCAAAAGAGCCCGAAACAAAACAGAGCTTCCTCAATGGCATTGATGAGAAATTTCTTGAGAAATTAGGAATGCAAATTCTTTATAGTTAGCGGGGGAAAGCTATGATTTGCTCCACCCTTTGAACCACAACAACCCCAACTGTCCTGGGACCTATTAAATTTAATTACCTACTTGGCAAGATTGAACTCAAACCACTTATGAGTGTGTATCAACGTTGAAGCTGTGTCAGTTGCGAATGCTATACAAATTATTAATTGCCGCAAAACGCACACAAATTATGATTAATTATGCCGCACAATAGCTGAAGACAAGACACACATCCACATCCACATCCAGCAGCGGGCAAATCTGCTGAGCAAACAAATGAACAAACAAAGGCAAAACTGTATCTGTATCTATGCCTCCCAGAGCCCAGTATCCACATCCATCCCTTTGCCTATTGCTATTGTTATTGTGTGTTTGGAGCGGCAAGGCTTGTCATGATTTATTATTTGCACTTGATAATGACGCATACAAGGAGCTGGGACTGGGCCTGGAGTGTGGGAATGTGCAGAGGAAGAAATAATAATTATTTAGCTTACAGAGTGATGTCTTCAAGCAGAGAGATCCATTATGATGTATGCATTCTTAAGAGAATGTGTCATAAAAGCACACAAAATACTTAGCAAATTATTAAAATAATGGGTAGATAACGCTCTGACTACTCTTTATTCAATTCATTAATTTAATAAACATAATATTCCGAGTAATTATATTTACTATGAGTTTTAAGGGTTTAAAGAAATGTCTATGATTAAAATATATCATAATTGTTTTTTTTTTTAATATTATTTAAAGTAATAATATTCTTAGAAGTAATAATAATAATAATAATTTGCAGTGCATTTCCCACCAGTGTACTCATGGACCTAGCTCTTGCCTCGGTTATCGCTGGCACATTGACAGGCGTATATCAAAACAAAAGGCATTTGCTTCTGACCTTTGACCCCGCCCAAAAGCGCCCTGTCCCCGCCACGACACATCTGGAGTAGCCTGGCTGGGGAGCGGGAGCAGAAGCTAAAGAAGCTCTCTAGTTCTTATCAGAGTAACTGCAAATGGCGTGAAAGAATGCGCAACGCTTTATTTTTATGAGCCAGCAGATAAAGCCGGCAAAGTGGGGGAGCCGGGGCCAGGGACGGCTTCGGGAATTATTATGCAAGCAGCATAATAAAATAAAATGCTGGGCCGAGGACAGCGGGAGTGGAAGCGGAGAGGAGGCTGGCTCCTGGCTCGCCGGAGCGGCTTACAAGCGTTGTTAATATCAACATGACAGCCGTAGAAAATGTTGTAGACGGCCACGCCACATAAAAAAGCGCACAATTATGCTTTCCATGGATGAGCGGAGCTCGGGGAAATTCTGGACAGGAAAGTGTGGTGCTAAGTAGGCAGGCGTATGGAGGCTGCTGGTGCTCCCTGTGTGGCATTAGCAGATGTAATCGCGCCACAAGGCGGGAGAAATGCTTTTATTAATTTTGTACATTTCAGCACAAAGCTCTTGAGCAAATCATTTGCGCAGAGGAAATTATCCGGTCTCGCTTCCCAGAAAAGCCTCAAATATGTTTCGGCAACTTTTAGGCCAAAACCGATTTTGAACTCCCTCGAAAGTTTAATCGAGTTTGGAATTTAATTGCCTAAGGACCTAATGAACAACATTCTTAGAGGTCTTGATTCGGCATTGAGTTATCTGGGGCCTTGTAAAATTAGGACTATATGTGGAATGCCATTCCGATCAACGGCTCCTGCAACCTACAAAGGTTGATTGGCAGTGGCTCACCACATGGGAATTCTTCATTTAATGGAAGGAATATTAGTTCTGGTAATTTTAGGGTAACTTTTAGTACTAAAACCCATTTGCTGTTAAGGAATAACTTTTACTTTAAGCTTGTTATTACCAAAGTTTCCATTACACTTTAAGCTAAAAAACTGTCCTCTCAGGAATCTTCAATTACCTTTCCACCCCTCGGCAATCTTTCTTGGCTACACCCATGTAGAGAAATACCTCAAGCTGAAGTGCCACAGTATGCGAAGCTCAACACCAGATACGTCTACCAGAGATCCGAGTACGTCCGCACACAGATGGCTGGCTGGCTATATGAGGACTGTCACAGGAGACGACAGCTACGGAAATTCTTGGCAAAGTTTATTAATTAATTTTGTTGATTTTGTCACGTGCTCGTAATTTCGACAAAATCCGCAAAATCACACAGTCAGACTGGCACTCGCACAGGCGCACGCACACAATCGGTGGAGTCACCACCCATGGCTCCGGGCCATGGACGACGACGGAGCGGGCAGAAGCCAAAGCCATAAGCCGAACCAAAGCCAGGGCCAAACCGTCACTGAAAGCCGGCCAGGGATTGCGTTTCAGGGGCCATGAGAGAGGGCGAGGGCCGGAGGGCTGAAACATGGGCCAACCTTAGTGGGAAGCTAGTGCTAGTGGAGGAGCATACAGCATACAGCATCCATTAGTCAAATGGCTTTCTGTTGCTCGTCGTTAGATGGCTTCCCCAGCTGGGCCGGCTGCCCAGGTGCCCAAATGTCCAGGAAGTTGGTGGGCACAAGGACACCGCAGGGGCCAAGGAGGTCGGGGCGCCACCACACGAAATACATATTACATTATGTCCATGTTTATGACGATTATTGTTATTGCATTTGTTTCCCTGCCAGTTCGGTGCAAAAGTCAATTAAATGGTTTTGCGGCGACCATTTGTTCATAATTCGATTATGATTCCGGGCTGAAATCTGGTTGCGTTCGGCATTATAATTTTAATACGTTAGCCGGGCGGCAAAAGCACACAACCCGTAATTGTCAAGCAGATGTTGGCCAATTCGACTTTATCAATGGTTATTGGATTGCCGCAGACAGCCCTGCAAAGTGTGCTATATTAAATTAAAGCGGAAAACTTTCCAGCCAAACTTTAGCCCCAACCATCTTTGGTTTATCAAAGAGCATGGCTGCACGGCAACAAAAAATAGAGAAAGTCTAGTTACATCTAAAAGGATAAAAGCCATTTCAATTTACAGTTTATTAAGTTGTTGTTTTACTTTTATAAATGTTTTACGATGTCTTTTTATAAAATTCATAATCACAATTAAATATTCTAAACTAAAAGCTTGGAAACAAGACTTTGGAAGGACAATAGTTTGCTTTAGTTTCTTTTTATCTTTAATAATTGAGTTGAAACGGAAAGATAGTCTGTTCATTTATTTATTGTCTCATTCTGTACTCTTGAGGACTTTTACTTTGAATATTCAGTAATTATATTTAAGGATGTCCAAGCAATATCGGACTATTGTTGCTTGGTGGGTTCAAGATCCCCATTATTTTATCCTTCACCCCGCGGCATTCAAATGATTCGGTCCTGCCCCGCTTCCTTTGACCCATTTGATGGCCAATTGTGCCCAGCGATTGTCTGCTCGGTCGCTGCTGCAGACATGGGCGACTTAATGGACTTTAGTCATCATTAGTGGCCTTTGGCGGGCTCCTCCCCGCCGCCGCATGGCCGCCGGACCGCAAGTCTGCCATAATTTGGTGAAGCGAACGAAATGGAATCGCATTGCATGGGCATCGGCATCGGCATCAGAATTGGAAATGGAATGGAATGGGAGTGGTATCGGTTGGCCGTGCCTGCTGGGGCCATAATCCACTCATATGCTCTGCGTTGTTGGCGGAGATCTAGGAGCTCTAGGAGCGGCGCTTCCATTTGCGCTTTGTTGCCATCAATTGTGCATTGAACTGTGCAAATGTTTGTGTGTATAAGAGCCCCCGCATCCCGCCCCACATATGAGTAGGAGTCCTTGTTTTCCTTTTCTCCCACAGGGAAGCATGCGCAAGGTTTCGAGAAGGAGAAATATTCTTCTTGGAATAATTGAAGCAGCCGCAACCTTTGGCCTGAACGATCCGATAGTTGCTGCGAGTGTGGGTGTTGGTTTTTCTCAAAAAATAATAAAAAAAACTGCAAGGTCTTCATTTTTCCAGCACATAAAGGAAAAATGTATCAAGCTTGAAAAATACATTTTTAAGATTGTTAGGAAAATAGAAATCATTTCTTACTAACTTTTCATCTTTTGAATAAAGCTATGTAAGGATTTCTTTCTTTTACAACCTGCTAGCTCTTGCCTTTCAATAAATTCCTTATATAACTTTAAAGAGGATCTGCCATATATAACATTAGTTAGATTTCTTATACTTTCCCTCTGTGTACCCACTCCAATCGACCCCAGCCAAAGTACCATCTGCCAGGGAAACTGGGGAATTATGCTGACGATTTAAAATGCAATAAATGTGGGCGTGGTCATGGCCGTAAGCGTGGGCGTGGGCCCGCGCTGAGCCAGCAATTTTTGCCAGTCGTGCAAAATGTCAAACATGTCAATCAAAAGTCATTTGCTGTGCTGCCCGCTTGCCACGCAGCTCTGCGAATTTGGCGCAAACAGTTTGGCGTTTTGCGTTCGCCGCTTGCAGCTTGCCACAGCTTGCCGCTTGCCGCTTGCCGCTTGCCGCTTGTCGCACGTGGCACGATGCCCGTCGCCCGTCGCATATTAAGCTGCAGTTGAGCGTTCGAGGGCATGACAGACGCGTCAGTCGCCTGGCAATTTAGCAGGTTTCGTGCCAGGGAAAGCCGCTTATGCATCTCACGCCCTCCTTATCTCTGGGCCACTTTGAGTGGCAACGGCGGCCGCCCCAAATGCCTGACAGATGCAATACTTTTTGGTTACAGCTCACAGTATTTGCAGCCAGCAATGCCTAGCCCCCAATTGGGGGCCAAAGTCGAAAGGGAAGCCTGCGGGACCCTTGGGTCCCTTGATGTTTGCCAATTTAAATTTGCCTGTATGTGTCATGTGAAGCGTGCGCCTTGTTTATACATATGAGTTGGCATAAAGATTGACTCTTGCTCGGAAATACCCTGCCAGAGATTAGCGGGCAGGAGTCGCTCTTCAAGGAAATACGAACGAACTTGATTTGCATTTTAAAGGGTTTGCCTTGGGGCATAAATGGTTCAAGGAAGGGCTTAAAGCTGCAATTAATTTTGGAGGTAAACCCAATAACAAAACTTCCCTGTATGGAAGAATAAAAGCAATGTCATAGTCCTTAATAGCTTTTTAGCTCATGCTTGTATCCCTCTGAAAAATAAATAATAATTAACCAAAATCATGAAAGTAAGCACAATAGATTGAAACAAAATTACTCCACTTAATGAAGTCCACAATGCAAATCAAAATAAAGTTAGCTGATTCTAAGAAGTATGCTGATTATTTATAATTAAATTCCACAAATTTTAGGGATGAGTTTCCCTTCAATATCCTTCCAAAAGGGCATATGTTATTCGTTTTGAGCTGCCCTTGTTTTTGTGTATTTGCTTTTTGATTTGTTTGCGGATGCAGGTTGCGTCTGTGCCAAGGGCGTTGGGTTGGGGCTGGATTTGAAATTTGTGTAAATTGAATTTATTGAAGTCTAATAGTCCCACGTGTGTGCGCATATCTGCTGGCGATGCCAGACTTTCCTGACAGCCCGTCAATATATCGATAGCGAGAGGCGAAGACGTTTGATGTCAGAATTGCTGCAAGGCGTTATTTTTCCTTCGCCCGGTATTAGTTGGCCCCGTCTTAGGGGGTGGTGCTGGCATTTATGTATGTCTACTTAAGGGCTTCCTCCTCAAAGCAATTTCAAGTTGAGGGTGGCCCGTAACCCGGCCGTAAGTTCGGATTTCGATGGCGGGATTCTGCGAGCACGTCAGGCGAAGACAAACAATTTAACTGAACGCTGGAAAGGGGTAATATGCGCATGCAGGGGTGGTGTGCGTGTGTGAGGGGTGTCCTCAGTGGGGTGTCCTGTTCCCAGTGACGGGTGTCTGTTGACTGGCGCCGCCGCAACCGCAAATGCAAAAACACCGACAAAGCACCGACTGACGGGGTCGCCGCTCCTGCCAACGACGACGACGACTTCATTTCGAATAATTTACATTTTGCGGAATTTACGCTGAAATTTTAATTGGAATTTACTTTGCGACTTTTTCGTGGGCGAGCTTGCTGCGTAGCGCTAATTTATGACTGGGAAAACTTTTGCCTCGTCTTCCGCTTGTTGACAAGCCAAATTTGTCATGCATTTAATGGCTTAAGCAGCCGAGCTGTCACGCCAGTATTGAGCCGCTTGTAAGACTTCTACAATCGGCGGACAGCATGGCGTATGCGTAACGTTTTGTTAAGCGAGAGCCTAAATTGGAGCACAAAGATAAGGTGTTTCTTAATGCAAAGGTGGGGTGGGTATAGGCCTAGGCTAAACAACATCTGGTCCTCAACTCGATAGATACACTTCTCGTCCGATTTTAACCGTTTAGATTCCGATAATTGATTAGTTCTGTGATACTCTTCTTATTCTAAAGACTTTCAAGCCTACCTTTTTCCACCCGAACTTAATTATATACCTTTCCTGCTGACCAAAATGGCTAAAATTGCAGCCAAGGCATTAAACTACTATTTAAGCAATGCCTTAGACATATAAACTATGAATTATATATATTTATTTAACTAAAATAATTGTCATTTTCATTTATTTCTTCGATAAACCCTCTTTACAGTAGAGATGCAGCAACAGCGCTGTAAATGTAACCCATTAACACACATTTACAGACCGCCCGCTGCTAACAGCTGGCTAACAGCCGAGCGCTGTTCGGCTCGCTCTCGGCTGCTCGCGATTGAGTGGATGAGGGGGTGGCTGAGTGAGTGAGCGCGACTGAGCGGCCATTTGAGTGCAACATGCGCGTGGCTCGGCTCTCTCTTGTGTGTATGTGTGCACATTCCGAGCCGCGAACTCGGCCTGTGTGTAAGTGTGTCAGTGGCGTCGACTCCGGCTGCGTGTGTGTGTGTGCGCGCCTCGAGTTTTCGGGCTTATCGGGCTTCGTGCGGCGCTCAGGGAAATTGGGCAGTTCATTCGTCTGTCAGCCAGTCGCAGTCGCAGTTCGCAGCAGCAGCAGCAGCAGCCGCAGCTATTCGCAGTCGCAGTCGCTGTCGCAGTCGCTGTCGCAGTCGCAGTCCGTAGTTCGATGTTCGCTGCCAGCTGCTGGCAATCGCAAAATCGCAGTCACAGTCGCACTCGCAGTGGCAGTCGCATGCTGAGAGGAAATAGGCGCGCGCTACAGCAGCATCCCAAGCCCTGAGGAAGTCGACTCGGAAAACTCCCCGTAACCCAGGGTTACACAGAGGAGTCGAAGCCGAGGAAGAGGCAGCGAATTGATGATTATTGCTGGAGATTGCAGGCGCATTGATTGCTGCTCGCTAAGCGGTAAACGGTAAACGGTAAACGGTACACGATAAACGTTCGAATGGTGAATCTGTCGCGCGCGCGTGCCATTGCGTATACGCAGCGTTGCCGTCGGTCGGTTGGTCCCGCGGTCGGTCGTTCTGTCGAGCGGTGTGACATTGCGCGCTTGCTTCCGCTGCCGAAATGCAAAATCGCAGGGCCGCCAAACGGCAACTGCAGTTGCCGTTAATTTAAGAAAATCTTTCCTTTCCGTTCTGGTTTCTATGGTTCTTGTGAAATGAAAACAAAAAGTATTGCAAAGAGTGTGCACACTGCACAGCCTTCGCGGAAAATACATATTTCGAAATAATTGCCCTTGTGTTTCTCGTTCCGTTTTGTGTGATTAATTATAAAATATTGTCGCGCAAATATGAAACAAACACGTTCGTCGAGAGTTTAAATGCCAAACATGCCAGAGTCGCCGACCGCAGTAGAAATAAATAGTATATAAATTGTAAAACACAAGCCCCACTTAAATATATAAGTTATGTGCCCTGGGCAAATGCAACAATCGAGTCCAGCACTTGAGGCGCAGCTATAACCAGAAGCGGTAGCTCTAGGGTTAGCCTCAACGGCAGCGATAACGATAACATAAATAAGAGCTGCCAAGCGGAATCACCGACGGCAGCAGCCACTCGCAGAATCATCAGCTGCGGGAGGGGAAGGGACTGTTGTCTGTGAGCCAAGTTATCCATTCAGACACACACTACACACTGAACACTCTAAGTTGTAATGCCAAATGCCCCCGGCCCTGCAGCCCAAGTTCCTCATCAATGCACAGCAAGAAAGTCCCCTTAAATGATAATAGATCGGCTATTAATTCGTGGGAACAACACAATAATAGGCTGAATTAATATCAAAGATAGCACATACAATTCAGTATGCAGTAAACCAATAATAGCTCAAAGGTTTCATCGACATCTCATAGAAATGTCTATCTAATCTTATTTGTATGCGAGACTAAATAAATTGCCAAAGGTCACGTTGGCACTGAAAGTATTACAAGAGTAGCTGTAAAATTGACATTCCACAAATAAAATGAGTTTGCATTCTTAAAAGTGAGAGAAATATGGTAGAAATAATCAAAGATATTCATCTTTCACCTAATTAATATTCCAGGTACAGTAAAAATAGTCAAGAAACATGTAATTTTAGGATATTATTGTTTGTGACACTTTTAAATTATATTGTTCCTATTGAATTTCTATGCTGATATCAAAATGAGCTCTAAAATTGGGGATACAGTGTTGAAAGTGATATTTTTTGCGATGTGTGCCCCGAACGGAAGTGTTGATATTGCCGCTGCTCAGTCGCAGTCGCAGCTCAGTCGCCGGGGCGCTGAGTCGCTCTGTCGGTACAGAAGTTGTCATCTCATAACGACTTAAGCTGCTCGGCACGCAACATGACCGGGCTGAGCAGCATAGTCAGCATTTCTGCAGCTCCCAGAGGCATCCCCCAACCCGCCTAGTTTGCCACCCATCCGCCCCACTTTCCACCCACTGCCATTGCCCCTGGGGTCACACACACACCCATACACACTTAAAGCCACAACAAACGCATCCACATCCACATCCACATCCACAGAACATCTTGGATGGCGATGATGACGATGATGACAATGGGCGGATGATGGCAAAGTCATTTCTTTAAAGGCACAGCCACCCAGTCGTCAGCCGTTCTGTGTGCACCGAGTGATTTTGTTTGCTGTGATGCCTTCTATTTATTATCTATTCGATTTGCATTTGACTCTCTGCAAAATCCGGCTGAGTCTAGTCCTCAGCCCCACCTTAGCCTTCCCAAAAATCGAAGAGTGTGCGGGTGAGTGTGTCTGTCTGGGGCTTTGTTGACTTGGCTTTCGGCAGCGAGCTCTCCCGGCTTTCAATGACTAAGTGGTGAGTATCGAAATAAATAATATTTGGTATTAATTAACAATGCATCCAGTGTTTGCCCTGTCTATACGAGTACTCTTGCTCTGTGCGTCGCCCCATTGATTGCCAGACACTGCGGATCCAGTGTTTGCACAATAATCTCGCAATCAGCTTACACAAAAGCCCAGATCCAGCTCCTATAAGTTATAAACAGTGGGAATAGACAATTCAGCGACAACGATGTTTAATGCGCTGAGCTCAGGGGGCGTTAAGATCTAAGCTGATTGAATAAGGCCATCTCTCGACTCGCCAGAGAAAAAGAGAGATAGAGAGAAATAGAGACAGAGAACGAGTGAGAGTGAGAGTTGTATTCAATTGGATTAATTGCGGAGGAGATTCATTACCGCCGTAAAAGCTGTTGGCACATTTATAATTATACATGTGGTAATAATTTTAATACACACTTAACGCTTGTGCTACCGATTTAATTAGATTCAACTCAGCTTTTTCAAAGACCTGACAATTTATCGGGTTGTTTAAACTGTGGTATTTAGGAAGTGGTCAGATTGTGTAGCTTTAATGAAAGCTTGAATTAAAGTCCAGTTTTTAGTTCTAGTTCCTCTTACGGCATTAAATTGTTTAACTTTTTGCAAATTTAAAATAAGCCTAACTGACAATGAGTTAAATAAGTATTAAGATTGGTAGCCTTGACAAAGATAAATTATTAATCCTATCAGGTTTCTTTATTCCAAAAAATATACAATAAGAAGCAAACTGGTCAGTCAAGTTTCAATAATTTATAGAATATAATATTATAAATACAGTAATAAATAACTACACTTAGAAAACATCATAAAATATATTATTATAAATGGAATACTAAATAGCTTTAATCAGAGAACAACTTGATCCAATCATCACTGTCCTATAAATCTGATAAGTGGTATTTATAGCTTGACAATTTCAATTAGTTTCCTGAACCTACCCTTCGGTGTTTCCATCACTTTTCTTATCAGAGAGGAGGCTTCTCCTATAAAACTCATGATTTAGACAAGGTTTCTATTTACAAAGTTCACAACCAAAGGGCATTGCAGTAATCGCCGTGCCCGGGTGCATTTATTCCGAATTAAGCGCCCAATTTGCAGCCAACTTGAATGGCCAACAACGGAAGTGCAAAATGGCTGGCCAAAGAGGGCAAAATGCTGCATTAATGCAATTGTATTTTAACTGGCGACCCCACTGAAAAAGCTATTTAAGTGAGATTACACACTATGGCCGGCGGCCACGCCTAGACTTTGCGGTAGAACGTGGGCGGCGGCCGGAGGGCGATACAAAGGCTCTGGGGCTGGCTCATTAATTATGATACTTTGAGTTGCGGGTGGCGGCGATGGCTTGCGGCATGTATCGGAAATACACGTTAAATCGGCAAATAACCGCAAGCCGATCGACCACACACACCCCTACCCAGCCCCCACCGCGAAGCATACTTAATGACACAGGGGGGAAGCTGCTGGAGAGCGACGGCGACGACGACAGGTGTTGAGAACTTTCTTCAAACTGCGACTCCTCGGGGAGGAAAGCGCGGGGGATGCTGCGCTATGTTGGCTATATGGCTATATGGCTATGTCTTTGCCCGCAGCGAATCTGGGGCGTTGCCGGCATTTTCCTGCTCAATCAACTTCAATCAAGCAGGAATTTTCAATGTAATTTGTGGTTTCAAAAGCGCTGCCTTTGCTGTGAAGATGTTCGTGGCTGTGTCAAAGGCAGCCATTGAATGTGTAGAAAGGCAGAAAATTATCGACAAGGCCCACAGCACTGGCACACCCGCGCACACACTCTACACACAGCCGCGAAGGAATTTCTTAATTCAGGGTCAGGACCAGGAAATACCGCGTCTTGTGGCGAGGTACCATGTAACCCAGGGACAACCTCTATATATTAGAGAAGACTCTACAGACACATCAAGCAATTCAAGATCTTTTCATTCTCAAAACCCATATCCTTAATGACAATTTTCCCTCAAAACATCATGCTCTTAGTCGGCGCAATTACTGGATACTAAAGGCCCCCGGACCAATACACACACAATACACACACAGGGACCAATGAAAGTTGGCGCCGTGGAACAAATGAAGCAGTGTGAAAATCTTGTGTTGGGACCGCTCAGCACTCTCCTTCCGCTTGATTTGATGGCCTCTGGGCGGCTTCTCGTTTTCCTTTTCGCCTCTCCCTTTTTCTCTGGGCCCGACTTCAAATTACGGCCGAAACAAAGCCGAGGAAGCGGAGGAAGGAAATGCCAGCCGTCTGTCCGCTTGATTAGAAAAGCTGCAGGCGATAAGAGAGCCGAGCGTCGAAAGAAAAGCGCAAAAATAAAATAGAATTCTAATTGAATTTTATATGCACAGATTCTTGTTTCTGCCGGACGGGAAGGACTGCACTCACTGTCCATTCGGTGTCCTTCTTGTGTCGTCCGGCTCCTGATTTATTGGCCGACTGCGGGGGCGAAGGATAAGGCGTTGCGCTTTTCGGGGCTCCCGCTTGTCCAGCGCTTTTAATTGCCTGTCAGTCGCCGGCCGCCGGCCTGCTATTCAGCATATCCCAAAGCAAATGCGATGCCAGAATTAAAAGAACGTCCGGACTTCGCACTCTGAAGTCAGGACTCCCGGCTCCGGCACAGTGTGTGGAAAATATGCAAACAATTTGGTTGGGAACTTCCCAGCTTGGCAAGGACCATTATAGCCACAGCAGGAATCAGTCAGCCATAAAAGTACCAAGGGATGTGTTCTAGGCTGGTCTAATAGAGAGGATGTAATACCCTTACTGGGTTATTAATCACTGAATAAGTTAATTTTGAGGAGGAGAAAGCAGATTACATATAAATTTTAAGCAGTTTATTTAATAATAATAATACACAGTAAATATAAAGAGCAGCTTTAGGGATCTACCCCCTTTAAAGGCATTTATTAAATAAATATATTTTTACCTGCGGCGAGACCATCAGCTCACAGTTTGAAGTGCTCGACACGAAGGCAACCGCAATTTCGAATCCGGAACATCCCCCTGGAAAAAAGGAAAAAACAAAAACAAGAGGGGCTGAAAAGTGGGAAAAACTTGACACAGTTTTCGCCCTGCCACATCTTTTCTTGGGCGCCGGGAAAAAAAGAGACGAGACAAAACAAATCAAATATTTAAAGCTCATTGGAGCGCAAACTTTGACACATGTTAATCGCACACTCAGGGGGGATGATGGCAGCGGCTTGGATCGGAGGGCAGATATCGCAAGGGCGCTAGTGGCTGCGCCTAACTAACACTATCCGATGTTGACCACATTCCAGATCCAGTTACCGCCTGCCGCCTGCGAGCTGCTGCTGCCGCTGCTGCTGCTGCTGCGGTTTGGGCCCAGTCAAGATAACCCTTTGTTCAGGTCTTGGCCCCGGCTTTGCGGCTTCCCAGCGCGACGCAATTAATGGCCCACTGTGGCCACGTCGGAGAGATCTGTCCGGATAGCGAGCCTGGGCTGGGTCTCGAGCGCCTGCACTTGAGGGCTGAGTCGTCTGCTTAATTTAGGCCAGAGCCGAACTCGAACTCGAACCCTTTCGAGGCTTCGAGGGCGGAGGGCTGCCACTCAGCGGGAGATAAGCAGAGACAGGCCACACGAAAGGCGAGAGAAAGGGGGCAATGGGGAAGTGGAAATGGAAAATAGTCGGAAAAGTATGCAAATCAGATGGGGCCGGAAGAATAACACGCCGGGCTCAACACCTGAACATTGAGCAGTAAATGCGCTTTGCTCCGCCATTCCTTTTGCCAGCCTTCGGGCTGTCAATAAAAATACACAAAATACACAGAGAGAGGCGAGCGACGGGCGGCTGGCTGTCTAAAAGCCAAGTTGAATATGCTCTGGCAGAAAGGATTTGGCAATGGAAAGCAAACAAAAAGCGCACAAGTTGGGAAGTGAACTTTTTCCGAAAAACCATGCTTACCCAGGGGGCGGGTGGGATTTGGGCAAACAGTGCGTATGCGTGATAGATTTTCAGTTCAGTCTCGCTTGAACGGCACAAAAAATAGCAAGCAGAGCAAAGGATAACCGGCTTAGAACGCTTCAACAATCCTCCACAAGTGAAGTCAATTAGAGCGGTCCGGCGACTGTGTCAAAGGACCGACTTAAAAAAGTTAATTTCATAATTTATACAGGCACAGTCACAGTCACAGTCAGCCCTTAGATTCCAATTTAAAACTCCGCATTCGGTGCCAACTGCGGCGGCCAGTGAGTGTTATGCTAATGAAAGCGAAGGCAAACAAATCGTCCTGGAATGGCGCAAGGAAATGAATTAAAAATTAAAGCCCAGGCTGCAGCAGGCGTCGGGAGTCGCAAATGCGAATGCAAATGAAAATGGCAAAAGTGGGCAAAAAGCAAAAAGCAGCAAAAGCGTCCGAGCGAGGGGAAACAAATAAAAGGAATAAGAATCCATCTAGGAAAACAAGCAGAAGCTGTCTGCAAGCTGAGGAAATCACTCAAGTTTTAATTAGTTTGCCATGCAACCGCATTACGAGAGGACCTCTAACAATTTAAGTCAAGTCCCTGCCCCCGATGGTGGCAAGTAACACTGTCAAAGTTCAACAAGCCAAATGGGAAGCTCTAATAATTTCTCCCCCGGAGAGGCACATTTGATTTGCATATAAATTCTCGATTGACTTTGCACAGCAGCGGCTGCGGCTGCGGCTGCGGCAATAACTAAATCAAGTTAATTGAATATTACGCATTCGCCGTGCTGGCACTGTAATAATTTCCATTCGCAGTCAGCCGAGTGCCATATAACCACTCATCATCGAGTGCCTGCCACTCCATGCCCATGCCCATATTCACACTTGATTGGCGGCTTTGAATGCACTATAAAGCGAAAGTATTTGTGCAAACACATTTGTGTTCTAGTTGCCATAAGAGTGCCAAAAAGGAAGAAATATGCGTAATTATGGCATGACCTGATTTACAGTGCGTTTCACCAGCATTATTTTCTGAATATACATTCGGGCACCAAATTAATGTTTTCAGCATTTTATATATGTTTCAAGTGAGGCGCTACGAACCAGTCAAGCGCGGTAATAACTTTTGAATGAAATCGATTTAGAGCTGATTCGATATTAATTTCTATATAGCAAGGTAATAATTAGCGAATACTACTGCGTGTTTGGAATTTTATGTTCGGGGTAAGTTGCGGAAATGGAATCAGACTTACTTCCTTTCCCAGACATGTTTCCCTATAGAATTTAATATATAAAAATGTATTTAAGCGCTTGAAAAATAAAGACATTAATGTTTATTTACTCCACAAGCCATTCCTTTATGCTAAAGACGCATAGCTGTAGTTTTATGTACTAAACCCCAACTTTATTTAAGGTATGGAAGCCAAATTATAAATACAGTTATTCTGGGTATTATTCTACAGTAATGGCTAAATTATTTATTTTCAAACTTGGACCGACGAAAATGTACAAATATTTACGACCTACGTTTTCCTGTATGCTTTTGCCCAATCAATTATTTAGTCAAGCAGCGTGGGTCTTGTCACACTTACGACAACAACATATTCCATTCATTTTGGCCAGTGGTTACTCGGAACTTTGACGGCGATACCTCCATTCATAACCTTACGTGTACACTTCTAATCGTCTCTATTTGTTTCCATTAAACTGCAATAGAAGCCGAAATACCATGTACACAAATCAGTTATAGTGTCTATTAACTTTGTCCACGCCAAATGTCTCGGACATTAGACAAGGGGCAAAAATAGATGGCGAAGTATGCACAAACTACAAGCCCAGGTCCAAATATGATGGCAAATAATATTTTAATATGCCTGGCCAGCGGCGGACACAGATGAGCTTTATGGCCAATTATCTATTCTATGGGCCCCCATTAATGGCTGAATCGAATTTTGAATTGAATGAGCCGAGCTCGGGACGGTGACGGGGACGGGGAGCGCTGCTTTGTTTGTTTTGTTTGTTTACTGGGTGTGAAGTGTTTTGATTTGCTTGCCAGATTATAATAAAATTGGGCTCTCCACTCTGTAATGCCAAGATTATTCGCCGGCACGACGACAGCTTAGTGTGGTGTTTATGGCGTGTGCCTCTGCCCAGACTCGGATGCGGATGCGGATGTGGATGCGGGTTCGGGTGTAAATATAGCATCGTGTATAGTAGTTATCGTCGGTAATTGCGATTGCACTCGCTGTCGCGGCTCTTTATGGCCCGATGGTTAACTTTTACGACTACAACATATTACATTTAATTGACAGATGCCTTGGCCAAGCGGTGGCCACAATTTACGGGCCTTGAGTGAAAACGAAAGCCCCGGGGACTCCGTTTATGCCCTGGACAAATATTATTCTTCTGTGACTACGCACCGTATAATAAACATAAAATGAATTATTAATTTCTGGCGGCGTATTCCTGCCCAGTTTGTTTGCGAAGTGCGAACAGCAAACTCTTTTCAACTGACCGACCGGCTTTATAAATATTGATGCAGCGCACTTACCTTATCGGCACGTATTCGATATACTTTGGGAATAAAGAAATGCAAATTGAGGGAACTCTATTGTGGCGAGCCAGCCAGCGAGCCAGCCATTATGGGCCCGATATCCGATAAGCGTTGTTCTGATCTCATTTGATGATATCACGATCCGCGACACGGAAATATTGACTTTCAATAGGTAATAATGGGAATTTATAGCACTTAAACGCTTACACGGCAGTTACGACTCGCGGACCACAGCGCGTATACGTGATATTCGCTAAGCGAGCCCTCATAGTGGCATTCGCCTGCGGATCGCCCTGAATGGGATTCCAATTAAGATGTGATGGAATTTTTATCAATTAATTTTGTTTCATTCACTGGTCCAGTTGAGTCAGCGGCCAGTGCTATACAAGCTATACAAAAAACGCGCTTTATTCACTAGAGTGTGTGCGGAGGCTGTCAAAAGTTGGCTATTAAAATTAAACTCACTCACTTTTTATTAGCAATAAAAAATCCACAAACAAAAAGCGCTGCGCGGGAATTGCAAGAGTGCGAGTGTGCTATGAGTTATGGTTTTTTATGGACTCGAATTAACTTCCAGCGCCCGCGGCATCAACGGGGTCATCCGTCACCGATGATTTGCTTTTATGACCCGCCAGCTAATCTGGGGAATTTCATTGACCCGCAGTAATAGCCCGATTCTGATGGCATCAGAAATGGTAACAGGGGGAGTGGGTATTAGAAAAAAACTTGGTCACAAACTAGCCAGATTCTGACCAAAGGCACGTTTGAATTGAAAACGATTTAAGAGTATTTGTTGTATGGGAATTCCGCTTGAAAAGTTGTTAAATACTGTAAAGTACATGCAGTAATTGAACTTTAAATCTATATAATAGGAGCTCATGCCATTGCTCTGTAAATTCATTCACAAAACACATCTCAGCGGGGTCGTGGGGTCAGCTCTGGATGACTTGGTCTACGGATTCTCTATTAATAATTGCATGTATAATGGTTACGAAGCCGACGGGGCAGGCAGCCGACAGAGGTACGTGAGCGTCGCCAAACGCGAGCGCCTCATGAGCACGTACTCTAAATTGAAATTCATATCATAGCTGCCAGTGTTTGTCTCGCTCTCAGTCATCGTGGGTCTATATGTCTATATAGTCTGTCTGCTGCTGGGCTTAGGCTATATGGCCGCAGTGTGTGCGAGTGCCAGAGCGAGTGCGAGTGTGTGTACTTAGAATATTTCTTTGTGCCCGCTCCATAAACAATTATGCATTAAGTCGGTGGCGTTCCGGCATGTAAAGTGTGAATGGGTACCGCTGGCTGGGAAGCAAACACATTTTCTGAAATTTCGACACCAGCTGCACCGAAAGAAACAAGAGAGCCCAAGCTATGATCTTCAGTTAGATTAGATATTAAAAGCTTCTCAGCTTGCTAAACATTTTTTATAGGGCTCCTACTGGCTCCAAATAAATATTTTAATGCCATCAGACTATTTATATTTGTCTTTGTCTGGATAGGGCTTCCAGGGTCTCGCTCCACTCTGGGCCGTTGATTGAGTGAGTCAACAAGGCCATGCCCTGCCAGCCATCGGTGGATTTTCAATGATTTATTTTCATTCAATTTGAAAAGAGACCGAAAACAATCTCTGGCCGTCGGCGATGCTCGATTTAAAAATACTTACACATGCTTATATATATGCACACATTTCGGCATTTTTATTTTTATTTCGTTTAATTGTTGCTGGCCGCCCCGCTCTGCGCCGCTCTTGTTAAATTGTTTTATATCGCCTCGTTCAAGTTCACGGCCCCGCGAGAAGTGAATAAAATAAAGGAGGCAGCTTCCTCACTCTGCCCGACTGCCGACTGCATCGATTGTTATTGCCCATTTGGTCATTTGTTGTTTTTCAATTAACAGAATTGTATTTCTGTTTGGGCCCCCAAAAGCCCCAACAGCTGACGATGAAAACTAATTCCGCTCTGGGCGCATTCATTGAGCGTTTGGCCGCTTGGCCGCTTGGCCTAATGAAATTGCTGTTAGCCGCTGTTAGCCCCTCTTAGCCCCTTGTTAGCCGCCAATCGCTGTCCAAATCGATGCTCAATGGCCGATGTCGGGAATCATGAGAGCCTCTGCGGATGAGATGACCAGGTGACCTGCCACTTGCCTCCGACATTGATGGCGGCCCACAGCTGAGGGGCTGAGTGGGGCTGCGGCGGCTGTGCATTTGACCGGCGATTGTCCACCGTTCCGCTCGCCCATGTAAATTTAATGCGAGTGGGTCAGATGCAGATGGGGCTTCTGTTGCGACCCCGGACACGGCACAATTCAACGCCCACGTGCCAATCCAAAAGAAATGCACTGGGAAAAAGGGTTACCCTTGAAGAGGTTTTAAAAAGGGGAGCTATTCTTCTCTAAATTGTAAAAAATTCACCCATAAAGATATAGAAAGAAAATAGAAATAAAAGAAAAGCAATAAAGTGTTCTGGCGTCTAAGTCCCATAGATAATAAATATATTATTTCTGCCTTTAATTGTAGTTTGTAGTTAGGTAAACTATATATTTACAAATATTTTTATATATTTTATTGTTTTAATTTAATACTGTAAGAGGCTATAAACATGGTTAACTAAACAGAAAAAATTAAGGGATATGAAAGAATATATTTTCTTAAGCAGTACTTTACTTAAGTAGAAAAACGAACTTCATTTTAATTTAAAACAGGTTTCTAAACTCACTCTTTCCAATTTTTTTAAATTATTTGAATTGTGTGTGCCTGACTTTTCTTCAGGTGTGACAGCTACCCAGAGCAATTGGGTGAAAGTGGGTGGGAATGGACTGCAATCATCGTTGTGTCTGGCCCCATCAGTTGAGCAATCAATTAAGCTGCTGTTGCTGCTGTTGCTGCTGTTGCTGCTGCAAACAAGCCAACCCCGGCAACAAACATCCACAGCTGCGATGCCATGTGGCAGATACACCCCCAGAGCCGCCCGCACACCCGCAGTCCCGCCACACACACCCTTAATACCCAACGAGGGGCATGTGAACCTTTTGGCGGGCAGTGATTTCTATGTCTCCGGTTCTAATTAGACTTAGTCGCAGGTACTCTGGCATTGAGCGTTGATTTATTTGCAACGCGCTCTGTTTTTTGTTTGAATTCCCACAGACAATCGACGGCAGAGCCGCTCGTAAATTATGGGTTTTGTTTCTTACACTTTTTCTGAACTACAGATGGCTGGATTAGGGCACTCGGAAAAATGTAGGAAATTCTATGACTCACAAAGTATTTTTAGCCACTCAGCTTGGTTGGGAATAAGTCCCTATAAATAAATACACAAATTATTAAATTTTTACGAGCTTATCCAAGGCTAAGTAGGAAGTTTCAAGTGCTAATTAAATAATTTTAGACACCAGGAAGGGCTATCAAATAAAGTTTCTATCCTAAATAAATTAAATCAAGTGTGGCACTTTAAAATGCGTTTAATTAGTCACCGCAAACAAGATTAATTGTCACCATTATTCGATTTTACACAACAAAAGGCGACTGTTTTATGGAGTGCGATGAGATCTTGATTTACTTGCTATTATTTTGTATTCAAGAACAATGCTCCTCAGCTCGTGTGTGTTTTCATTTATTTATATGCAAAAATAAGCAATTAGTAGGAATTTAAGTGCTGCTTTTTCCCTGTGCATCATCATACTCATATCTGGCAAATCCCAGCCAGCATTGGCCCCGCAATGACCGACAGTTCTGCCAATATTGTTTGTAGGGCAGCGTGGCCGAGACGGCATCTCATCTGGGCACTGAAATGCAATTAGCATGCAAGGCACGTAGCGCTCTCAAAGTCCAATAAAGTTGGTATTAATAATTTCATTGTTAGGGCCGTTAGTTATTGCAATTTGCAGCGATCTGATGGTGCTGCGGCCATTAACCAGAAGCTGAAGCTGTTGCTGATACTGCAAAACACTGGCAGCTGTCGAAGGGCCTTCAATCACTGCCAGCCATCGAAAGCCACTTTCATTCATCAGTGGAAGTGGAAGTGGGAGTGCAAATGACTCAACTGGTTTCATAATCGAGAGCCAGGCAAATTGAATAAGCTAATTACTGGAGCTGAGATTCTCAGAAAGTAGCCGAAAAGGTGGCCCCACTACTCAATGCAATGTGTTATATATAAGCTAGCTAAAAATAACTAATGAACTAGTTAAGTTAGTTATACCATTTATTTTTAGATTTATATTTAAGTTTCAAGAAAAGTTGATTTTTTTCCTTAAGTCAAAAGAAGTGTACAAGCTGGAGAAGTGCCTTAAGGAGGTTGTCCTGAACTCCTCATGCTTTTTATTCAGACAGTCAGCCTCGGGTATCCTTCCTGGAAAATCCACTTCACAGCTCAGTCGCACTTTACGGGTGTTTAGCGAAAGGTTTACACTAATTCCCGGGGCCTAACGAGCTGCTGCGGCTCTCCTTAATTCCTGTCAACCCTCCCGACACGAAAAACTCATTAAGATGCGACGACCCCCATTTGGCGGCACTGGGGATCCGGGTTGCTGGGCACAGATGGATGCTAAGTTCTCGAATTTGCCTAGAGAAGTAGCAACTAATAAATGTTTCGCCCGCCAGCTGGCTGACTTGTGGGTGACTTGTGACCCCCAATCCACCCCTGGAGCCGCTTCCGTCCCCCAACGACCTTGCCCACAGAACCCACAAGCAGCTCGGTAATCAAATTAAAGTTTCGTGTGACCGCATCCGACCCTCGTCGTTGATGCTGCAATTAGTTTGATGGGCAAAGATTGCAGAGAGCAGAAAATTGAAATTGAATTATGCCACGTTCGGGCTGCATTGGGGCGAAAAATGGGTTAAACGAGTGGCAACATGCAGCCGGCATTAATTAGTTGCATTTCGGACCGAACCGAAACGAGAGCTAAGCGAATTCCCTGGGGCATCGAGTAAATGTCATTAACACACCTCGTGGACAGGGGATCCTATGACAATTTTGCAATTTCGATTTCGATTCTCGCTTTTCTGGCATGCTAACTAACCCTGTTAATTGGCGCAAACAAGCTGGACCGCAGAGGCCAACAAAAATAACGCAAAAACTGCCACGCCTCCGGGTGGTGTGTAAACAATGCACGGGCGAAGAGCAGGGGATGCTTGCTGCAGCTTATGTTGGCCATGGCTAGAATGTCAACACTGTCTCGGTCAGAGAGCAAAGCAAACAGGGCTCGGAGGTCAAAGGAGGAGCGGGCAGGCCGGCGTCAAGGTTCCACAAACAGAAATCAAAGGACTCCTCTAATCAGTCCACCTGCGCTTTGCATCTCATGGGTTACATGTGCTAAATGTGCGAGCTGAAAAATCAATAAATAAGCCAAACCTACGCCACAATGAGCCAAAAGTTTTATTTAAAGATAGCTAAAATTAAAACCGCACATTATTTATTGCACTGCCCCCCTGCTCGCCGCGGCCTCGCCTGCGGGCGCGACACAAATATCGAAGCGCAAACTCATTTTTGCAATTACAAAACTGAAAATACTGTGCATGCCTGCCAGCAGATAACCGACATGTACAAAAATTAATCATTTAAGCTTTTAGCCGGGGGGCATGCATGAAGAAAGTATGCGATTATAGTTTAATATTTTACTATTACTATTTGGATTTTATACACACATTCCATGAAGGCTTAGCAGGCACTTTATAGTCAGTTGTTTTAAAATAAATGAGCACTTAAAATACACAAGTTGTATTTAGTTTTTGAAATGCCTATAGAAACTAATTCCCTTTAATAATTTGGTGAGAAGTCAGCATTGCCGAGGGATCACTCATCCGTTTCCAACTGCAAATAGAAGCCAAATATCGAGGAGATCTGTAATTTTGTTGCCATTTAATAATTAGTGCCAGCATTTTTTGACGGTTGCAATCTGACGCAGACGCTTTTCACATTTCCCTTGATCACATCAAGCATTTTTTGACATTTTTGTCGGTTGGCTGCCCGTCGGGCGCAACTGCGTGCGAAAATTGTGTCGCGCTGTCAGCATTCATCAGTTTGATATATTGTTTGTTGCCGTAGCCGCTGCTACCGCTTTTCCCAATACACAGAGAGAAAAGCTAGTTTAATTCTAAATTAATTTATCACTTATGCATACCTCTAACTAAGATCCATAAGTTATAAATATAATTATTAATGGACTGTAACTTAAATTCTAGCTAAGTTTCACTTTTACTATTTTCATAGTAACCAAATTAATATAGGTTCCCTTGTTTTACAAGCTGAAATTAATGTCTTTAATTCCATTTATCCCTGAATACCTCGGAGACTTTAAGACGGACAGATTTGCCAAGTCCCCCGGCTAATGCTTTTTGATAAATGAAAAGTCCCCTGGTATATTTCGCTGTGTCTGCCTTTGCTTCCCAGCTGCCCTCCAACGGTAGCTGTTTATTTGCAATCATTTTCAGCATTATTTCTAGCAACTATATAAGTCGAGCCAAGTTGGCAGCGTTATAATCACCTGCCTCTACCGCACTTAACGTCATAAAGCAAAGCCGAGACGAGTGTCGAGTTGAGTTCAGGTGAGCTGCCTATTGGGGTGGGGGAAAGCAAAGAGAACAGAACGGAGAGGTAGGGTGATTAGACTAGGAAATGCCCTGTAGTCACTAAAAGTTCAAGAAAGGAATCTTTAGAGTGACTTGTATGACTTTTAAGGCCCAGGTAGCCACTATATCTTCTTATAACTATTTTAAACTCGCTCATTATATATCAAGTGTTAATATCTTCTTTGGGACATTATCTTCGTTTATAAACTAAAATTCCATTGACTTCCCAAACAATATACCCTCGAAACCCACCTCTGGTGGATATTTAAATTCCGGAACACAAAGGCGGAGTGATGGCAGCCACCGATGCCTGCTGCTGCTGCTCTTTATGTGCATTATCTTGGGATGGCTTGGCGGCGCTTGTTTATTTTTATCCCGACACCATCGCAGCGCGAAAGTGAGTGCGAGGGTCCTTGCTGGGCCGTTAACTTACTAAATTTCACGTACTAACACCGCCGCACAGGACTGCCTGTCAGTTGCTCGCCCCTCCCCTCGAGTCCTGCCACTTCAAGGGCTTTTTATTTCAACTTCAACTGAAAGCCGCGCGCGATGCTCTCATCTGGAAATTCTTCCGCTAGCCTCGCACTCACACTCGCACTCGCACTCGTCCTCGTCCTCGCCCTCGTCATCGGCTTCGTCCTCGTGCCCCTTCGACAGGCCGCAGAATGTATAAATTTTATATTTGCATGCAAATGACACTCTCGACAGGCGTCTTCATCATGATTTGATTGCACTGCCCGCGGGCCATAAAACGAAGCTGACCGAAAAGATATGGCAGAGCCGACAAAGGGGCGCAATTAAGCTGAAAGCCTGGCCAAGGACCCCGAGTTTGATTTGTCAGCGTGTTTGGCCCATAAACGCTTTGCATCCTCGGACGCGATGAGGGAAATCACTTTTGCATGAAATTGATTTCACTGGAAATCTTTTAAAACTAACTTTTCCTCTCTCTCGGCTTTGCCAGACCGCAGTAATTTCATTTAGGGGAATGCCTTTGCCTTTGGCCCGAGAGCTGTCTGCTTTTAAATGGCATTTTTCCTGGAAAGTAATTTAATGCCCAGTCAGGGAAAATCCTTTAAATTCAACTGAGGCCAGCCGCAATCCTCGCAGCAATCTCAGGTGGCAACGGTGGCACTCTAAAGGCCCGTCCTGAATGGCCGACTTGCAATTCAATGTAAGTACAACGCTTTTCACTGCAACATGAAAGCCCCACCAGCCACCTGCCGCCTGCCACCTGCCACTGCCACCGCCACCCCATGTTGTGCATAAATTGCAGGACTAACTGCACAACTGTAAAATATGAACGCACATGCAAGTACATATCTCGGCGCATCTCCGGGTGTGTATCTCGCCCGGTTAGGTGTTGCTGAATGCAGAATCCCGCTTTTCGCATCACCTTTTTGTGTGCGACACGCCACGCCACGCCCGTACTCGTGCCCCGTGCTCGACGGCGTTTCATGCGCTGCACTGCGCTCAGCTGGCTCACCTGGAACACCTGCCTGCAAACACCTGCCGCCCTTCGGGCCATGCACTCGCCGAAAATGTGCGGTTAAGGGTTTATATTGGGGAAAAGTTATAAATTTTAGTAGTTACTCAGTTATCTATCTTAAAATAAAATATATAAAGTGATTTAGTAGACAAGACAAGATAAAAGGATATAATGGCTCTTATATATAAACCCATCAATGGTTAATTTAGCATTTTAATAGCTTAACATATTTGTGGTTTCTTTTAATATTGCCTTATATAGTAACAAGATTTATTTAAGTGCACTCGACAGCCCATCATAAAGCACCTAACTCCAGCATAGGCCCAGAGGCAGAACTGTGCGTAGACGCCAGCCAGCTCTCGCTACATTGTTGGCTCTCCCTCGTTAGGGTCTAATTAAAATTAAAAATTGTGTGGCTTTAATGAAAAACTTTTGTGAGTAGGCCTCAGATGCTCGTTAAATTAGTCAGACCAGGGCCGCCATGGGTTTTTGCGGTGTCTGCGCAGAGCAACTGCATCTGAGGATGGTCAGGTGGGGGCAATGCTGGCATCAAAGTCACGTTGTCGCCGCGTGAGATCAACACTCGGGGATTTGTGATTGGCAGAGGGAGTGGGATTGGGGATTGAGGATTGAGGAGCTGAGCCCTGATTGCTTTGCACCAGCGATTCGTGTCACGTAGGGAAAGATCCAATATTCAAATATGGACAGTGCCACAGACATGTCAGTCATGGAAAATACTATATACTGAGGTTATTGAAACTTAAATTAATTAAGGAATATATAATTGACAAGGTTAAAAATGTATAAAAAGCCCATTAAAATACTCTTAATTAAGTCAAGTGAAACAGATTTTAACACAACATGAAATTGAAGTATTTGCTATATAATATATAGTCCCAAATAGTAGCCGATTTCTTGAAAGTTTTGATCCACTTTTACGAAGTGTTTCCCTTACTTTTTAACTGGAATCCTTGGAATCAATGCATTCCTGTCCTGTGCAAATGTTTGTATATTTACTCTACTCTGATTCAGTTATTCCGAAGCAGAGTTTGCTTTCTATATAGAGTATTCTCTTAAGGCTACCTTCGTGTCACGTCCGGATGCAACAAATACGGTGCAGATAATCTGGCTCGGTATTAAATCACCGTTACGGCTACGTGCATTCCGAGCCGTTTGCCATTTCGCCATTTCGGCTTTGCATACTTTGGGGCGAGTTACCATTTTGTCGTGTGTACGTGTCAAAATGTGGCAACATTTTCTAGTTGCCGCCCCTCCCGTCGCCGGGGCCGCCACCTGTGCTGGAAATTAAATTAAGATTCGCCAAGTCGCCTGCCCCTTTTTTGCGAATTGTCAACATGCCGTGTCCTTTGAGCTCCTGCCAAATATGAGCGCAAGGATAGCGGCAAGGGTTTCCTCAATAAATTCAGCGCACAGGCCCAAATACAAGGAGACAAGGATACGGGGCGGAAGGCGGAGGGCCGCAGGAGCTGTGACAGGCGACAGCCATAACGGTGACAGCGATAAATTAAATGGTAATTTGAATTTACCGTTAAGTGACACGAACAACCAACTAGCACACAGACGCAGGACACACATAAAGTCTATATAGACACAGAGTACAGTGAGGCTCTGACGGAACAATAAAAAGTAACAAGCAAACTGCCAGAGCCAATGAAACATATAAACCGACAAGCGAGGCGGAAACTGAGACCGAAACCAAAACGAAAGTAAAACTTTATGTACGAAAATTGCTGTTAACGTGACAATAAACGGAGAAGCAGAAGAGACAGATACAGATACAGATGCAGATACAGATACAGATACTAGTATGTATATGCCATAAAAACAATCAAAAAAGGCCAGACAAGCGAATTAAAGTTGGTGACTTTAAATTTCTTTGTTAATGCCAGCCGACTTCCGTTCGCTCTCCTTTCTATGCCATTATTTTTTCCTCCCCAGGGGCAACCCAAAAAACTTTGTATTTCCATGGCGAAACCAAAAATTTATTGCCAAAGTTGGGTCTAAGAATGGTGGGGCGCTTTTCGGGCCCTTTTTGCAAATGCTAAATGTCTTGTTAGCGTTACACTGACCGCATTCCAATGGCCCAAAAGTCTCCGCATATTTGTCAACGGGCTCGGCCTTTGATAAACCGGAAGTGATACCCACACCCCAACAACCGCCTACATTACACACATATTAACGAAGCAACCAAGTCAAGGCTGGTGCGGGTGCCCTTAGCGATCGGATCATAAAACCTGCGAAATTGCCCCCGATTGGCCTGGCAAGGAGCAACTTTTCAGCCCATGTAATAAATGCGAGTTTCGAAGGGAGAAAGGCGGCCGGCGAAAGCGAAAGGCGAATGGCGAATGGCGAAAAAGCGAAGGTTTGCCAACAAGAACAACCCGTTCAGTGAACATAAGCCGAAGTTTGCAATGTTTTGAGTTGGGCCTCCTCTCTGATTTCAGTTGCCTGTTGTACAGATTGTTTTTCGTTCGCTGCCATTTCTTTCTTTTTTTTTTTTGAGCCGTAACTCGCCTTGATCCACTTTTCTGCCTTTTGCCAGGCTCGACAGTCGACGTTCCAACTCAGCAGTCAAATGGGCCGTCGACGGGTCGGCCTATATACACATAGCGCTAACCAATCACTGAGGAAAACATGTATCAAGAAGGGCCAAGATATATCCTTCCTAAATAACCAATTTATATATATGCCTTATTACAATTCTGTCTAAATCCCCAAATAATTTATAAATCACCTTTTTATGCTGTCAAAACTTTTATTTAAACCGAAGCTTATCAGTTCTTTCTCTGTGTAAAAGCGGGTGTACCAGCCACCGATTTGTTGGCCAAAGTTGATGTGGAATGATGTGAAAATACGGCTGCTGGCTGCTGACTGCGAGAACCGAGAAAGGAACAGTGGCCCCAGAGCGTATGGAATCCGAGGATTCCCCCTTTGATTTATGTAATTGCGGCCAGATCTGAAATGTATATGCCAGACACAAAACATTGTAAAATTGGAAAAAGGTGGCTGATCGAATATTAAACGCAATTTCCATTCAAATGCTCCAGAAAAATTCAGTTAGGAGAATTTGATACCCGATGCCAGTGTGTGAATGGGCTGGGACCTGGCCTCTCCTGGGGTGTCGGGCCAAAATGGAATCCCCTTAAAGCTTTAATGTTATGCAAACCGAATTTGGCCAGCGTAGTGGCGGAACAGGACCCCGGCCAGAACCGGGCCGTTGCATATTTGATTGTTGGCTTAAACAATGTGAGCTTTTTGGGATTTCGAGGGCCGGCAAATGGAATTAGTCGAGTGGGGATCACAGCTCCCAGAGCTGAATAAATACAGCTGCGAGTGGTTGGGCAGAACGGTTGAGATTGAGCCATCTCCAGATAGGGGCATGTCCAACTGTCAGGCCCTGCCCCGCCGTTCCTCCCTGCACTCCTGAGTGGGGCATTCAACTTTCCGTCAAGTGGCAGTCGCAGCAACTCCAGGCTCGCCGGCAAATCGAGAATGGCTCCGTCCTGACAAGTGGAATAGGCCCGTCCTCCATGCACGCATGATATATGGTAATAGCCGCCCGTGTGCCTGTGCGTAACCTGCAGACTGTATGAGGTATTTCCAACTCATACATATGTATGCCTGGTGGGCAGAAGAAGCTGAAGAAGGTGCTGTGCGAGCTGCCGACACTTTAAGTGCCACGTTTAGATGGCACCCACACACAGGCAGCCCGAGTGCTGGCATAAATAAGGGGAATGCCACAAAACATTCTGCAGAAATACAGAGCAAGAAAGGGGTTCAACCGACTCGCACCTTTATCAAAGTCCAAGGTGGTGTGCTCCTACCACTAATGGGTGTAAATCAATGGCCACTTGAATATTTATTATGTTGAATTGATTGCTAATAAGTATTAGAATAAATTATAGACATACTATACTCCTAAACTCAACAGATTCAAAGCTTCATCTAGTGCTAACCCTCCTATAACATTAACCCATTTCTCTGCCTGCACTGCCACACAAGGCGTCTCTAGGCCGGAAAGCAATATTGGCTTTTCCCTTCTGCTGACCGGGCTCAGAGTCGCCCCTGGCCGTTCATCTGGTGGGTGTAAAAATACCTCAGAGACAACTTAATGCGTCAGCCTGAAGTGTTCAGCGTTTGACAGGAGCAGAGGAAATAGTTGGCCAAATTAAATACGACTATTTGCACATCGCTGACAATGCGGGGTAATGAATGCACATATTTAATTGGAAGTTAAATAACATTAATTGCGGCCGGACGACAGCTAAGCCGAGTCGACACTTGAACAGGGTTCATAATTAAGGGACCGTTTAGGCCAAGGCCCAAGTGGGTCACAACCGACCCGAACCGCACCGCAGTTGCACTTAACATGTGTAAGCATCCGCACCTCATGGACACGGCCTCCTCGTTCTGTGGCTTTCTGCATGTTCGAGAGTTGTCTTGCGGCTGCTGCAGCAGCAGCTGGAGGTGTCGACCAGGTAACAGCAGCCAGGTAACAGCAGGTAAACCAGGCGACGGACGCAGCTCTGGGCCAAACCCGACAGCCATGAGGTTTATCGATTATCAGACGCCTAATGCGCCCAAAGTGCGCAATTAATGTGCCAGTTTGCCAGCCGCTCTTGAGCTTAAATCCAGCCTCATCTTGGGGCCAAGAGACCTTTCTCCTAGCCTCCACTAGGCCACGTTTTTCCTAGGCTCCTTCAAAGGCCATAATCGATAGAGGAATTTGTTTATTGGATTCTGGCAGCTGCCATTGCCACAGAGGAAAAAATATCATTAGGGGACTTTCTTCAGAAAAATGTGTCATACTTATATGGCTTGCATGAGAAATTGTGCCTAGGGCGATTAGTTATATATATTGGCATTAACTTTAACTTGGTTTAATTCAATATTATTAAGGTGGAAAACTAAAGGAATTGTTAGATGAACTACTAGAAATCCTAACAAACTTTTATTAAAACTTAGAACTTGACGAAGAGATATATAACTTCATAGATATTTTATTAAATTTATTGTTTTTGTCGGTACTCTCAGCATTTTGTCACCGCCATTTATAGAAGTTATCTGCGGCTTAGGTAATCTGTCCTTAAAGCCACAGCGGAATCTTGAATGTGGCTCACTGGAAATCCGTTTTACGACTCCGCCACTGACCCCGTGCACTTGCAGGCCATTTGTCTGGGCCCTTGTCATGTCGCAACGAAGATGGAAAGCCAGTGCCAGAGTCACTCCCACACCGATGTGGCCTGATATGGCGGAAAGGCCCCGGGAAAAACGCTTAGCCAGAGCCGGGAGAGCGAGTTGGCGGAATCTGTGGCGGCAGAAAATTCCTCGGAGTTTCGCCCTGACAGAGTCCGATGAAGTAGTCGCGTAAACATTTATGATCTGCTCCGGCTTTCATGCGGCGACCACTTTCACTTTATTAGCCCACATTTGTGCTGGCCATAAACCGGCGGCCAGGGCGTGTTACCAAACATAAAGGGCCCGCCGGGCTCCGACACTCGCTCCCGCTTAATTCGATGCCTTCATTATGCCCGGCCATTCGGTGGTATTCGGTATCCGGCATTCCAATGGCCGGGACAGCCAGTCGTCGTATTGAATTTGTGGCGGTGGAGGGGCTGCTGGCATTCTTGGCCGCAGCCATTGAAGATTTCCCAGAATCAGACTTTTATTTAAGATACAGAAATGCGGCTGCAAAGAATGGGCTTTTAGCTCAAGCGCCACAACAAGACGAATTTTCCCAGAAAGACATGTCAATTTCTAAGCATGCACATTAAAATAAATGCTAGGTGCTTATTTGAGCTAAAAATAAAATTGTATAAATAACTCCCTCTGTTAATACTTTGGTCTGATTGCTAATAAGCTCTTAAAACTGGAACCCGAAGTAATAATCCCTCTTCTGTGAGATCTTCCTCGGCCAGCCAGGATGTGTTCATCATCCCTGGTCAGGAGCAGGGTCATGACTTCTCCTCTGATAAACCTATCCGCAATGTGCTCATAAAAACCCAGGCAGCAGCCAGGCAGCACATAGGCCTTCCCCATTGGACTGGCGACGACTGCAGGACAGTTGGAACGGCGGCCAAATTGAATAAACACATAACGAGCCCGGTGCACAAGGAGCCAGCATCGGAACGGTAATAAAACTTTTAGCCAAAGAGCAAACAGAGACCGGGCAGGAGCTCCAGAGCCAAGTCGACCCGATGGCGGTGACCTCAGTTCGTTATTCAGTTGCCGCCCCATCATCGCATATAGGATGTGGATATGGCTGTGGATAAGCATGTGGGCTGGCTGGGGCTGCTGAGTGGATGTGTTCCTCGTTTCTCGTTGCTCGTTGGTTTTTTCCGCTCTATTTTGCTGTGTGAGCAATAAACATTTTTTTGGCAAACAACAAGGTAAATTGCGCTCGTAAGTATGCTACAGTCTTTCCGCAATTCGCCATGCTCGTATGTGAGTGCGTGGCGCCCGCCATTGTTGCTGGCAGTGCGCTTCCGTTGTTTCTGCTTGGGCCCTGCTCTCCGGCTCTTCGGCTCTCCGGCTCTCCGGGTTCCGCCAAATGAATTTGGATGTGCTGACATCGCAGCGAGTTTTCAATATAGCCCCGCTCCCAGTCTGATTGCTCCCCCAGGCCGAGTTCATTTTTGCCATTCGACTAAATTGCATTCGATGATTGAAGCTCACCTGATGCCTTCGATTATGGTGCGGTTGGCTTTTATAACCGCTGGGCTGGCACATAAAAATTACGCTGATTATGCAAGTGACTTTTATGGACTTCAATGAGCCTCTAATCAGGGCCTTCCTCTCGGTTTCTGGCCCACTGCCTTTGTCATTGCCAATTGATGTCAACTAGCAGCGGGCTCTCCCTGTCGTCGCCGCCTCTTTGAGCCGAGTTCTGTTGCGTTTTGGTTGCCAATTAGTGAAGTAAGCCCCGGCTAATCTGGCAGTGTGAGGCCACAGCTATTTTCGGGGCTTGAGCGAGCTTCCATCCCCATAGCATAGTGCTGCTGCAGTTACTCGACCATGGCACTTTCGGTTGGCACATATCCAAAATGCTTTCCACCCCATAAGCCGTCACTTTCACCAGCAGCAGCAAGGAATTTTCCGGGGCAGGGCGGCAGGGACTTTTCATTTTCATTCAAATTCCAATGTGCCTTAATTCGGTGCATTTGTTTCCAGCTTTGTTTGACTTTTCATTTCATTATTGCGCACTAGAAAAGGCAACAAGAAGGCAGGAATCCTGCAGCTAAACCCAACTAGGGGATATCTGGTACATAAATTATGAGATTAGGTTTCTGAATCTTTAATTCGTCTCAGTTTAAGGAGGCTTGAAAATGATTTTAAATTGCTCTCATATCTTTTGTATCCTTTATGACATAGATTAAATTAAACATTTCAGGTTCAGCTTATATAAAACCCTTTTGCCCGACTAAGAAATGTTAAAGTATGAGAAACATGTCACTTAAACAGAACCCTCGTTACTGTTCAGTTCTTTATAATATCAAAATACTATATAAAGGTCCTGCATACCCCTACATCCCTGATATAGAGGTATCAAAACAAAATCACTGCCCCGGGATGCGGATGAGCAGGGATTCTGTGCTCCGGCGGAGGAGGCGGAGCCCTGCATACACAAAATCACTTTTCCGACCATGTTTGTTGTTTCGGAGCGAGCTTCTGGGACACATTATTACAAACAAATCGGGGCACCGAGGAAAAGTTGGGCAACTATGAAGTAGTACACTCGAAAGCGGAGCCCGATGTGGGGGAACTGTTAATAAATTGTGCCCCGGTGCTCTGGTTCCAATTCAATCTTCACGAGCGGAGCAACAAGCTGCCTTGCTAGATTCCGAGTCGATGGAGGACGACGCCTGAAGCCAGAAACAGAAAACGAAACTAAAGTTTCGTCTGGAAAACGCTGCCAGTCATGAGAGGCAGTCCTCAGTTGCACCTCCTTGGCTTCACATCCCATTGCATTTTGCTGAAATGCTTTTAAAATTATTTGCCTGCCAACGTCGTGTGTGTGTGCAGTGTGTTTTGCTGTAATTGCATTGCCTTTTTGTGTCAGCCGGGTGGACATCCTGCAGGACTATTGTGTGTGCCAGACTCGTGTGCATGGCCGCTTCGAAAAAGGACCCAAACTAATTTTGTGGCATGTCTGCTTAAGTAATTGTTTAAGCTTTTAATTCACTGACCGCCGAAACAGGGATAGTGTTTATATGGCCTCGCTCTTAAGTGGACACTAGTGTTGTCCAGAAGCCCTTTTAAAAATAACACAGACCTGACAACAGCAAAGCAATTAAAATAAATAAAGACTTATTTTCCTGGGCAATAAATCCTGCTCTCCAGGGATTCTTTATTGATAAACCTGTAATATAAAGCCCTCGAATTGGGATAAACTGCCAGCACTGGCGCACACATATGGGGCAAGATTTTAAGGCCATTTGCGTGGTAAATTTAATATCCATCAAAGTTCACATCTGACCCATCGCTCATCGCTCCACTCGGTCCGGGCCTGCTATTTGCTCTTGTTCCAGGCAGCAGCTTTTGCGGTCTGCTCGACTAACTCCAAAGCCATAATGGTATTTATGCGCAAAAATTAGAATTTTGCCGAGCATAGAAAACGGATTTTCCTAATTGTTTGTACGCTTTTGCGAGGCCAGTGTGTGTGCGCGTCTGTGGCTTGCAACAAATCCGCTTTCATTTAACTACATCTGCTTCAGACATAGGACGATATATGCGGAATGCTTTATATATACCCTACGCACACGGGCCCAGCGCTGAGGGCAGTAAGTAAGCTGCTTAAAATTCAAAGTTTCGATGATTTGGATCACTCAACCGAACTGGGGACAGGCACAGGCCATTAGCAGGGGATTTGATTGGTACAAGGACTCGGCTCGAGCTCTCAAGGGGCTCCGGCATATATTGGAAACCGAGCAGATTCGGTCTCTCCTGGCATTTGCATCTAATTGCCATGCACTCGGCGGGCGGTCCGAATCCGAGTCTTTCATAAATATTTATTCCCATTTCAATGCATAATTGCGAAGCTCGTTCGCGCTTCGTCGGCGGGCCGAGAGTTGGGTAAACTTGCGATTGTGCCAATATTTTCATGCCCTTTGCGGCCAGGAATTATTGCCCTTGGCTCTCTGCCCAGTTTAACTGCGCCTTTGCAGTAAGGCTCTAGCAGGGCCTTTAAGGACTGCTGACTCAGTTAGCAACTCTCGATTGAAAGAGTTGGTTTCTACATTTTTGCATAATTATAAAGTAAAGTAAAGATGTTTATAGTTTAGGCTGCCTTCATTTGCCGCTTGACATTACAGCTTTTACCCCTCCACAGTCTTATCCCTTCGGGAGCCATAAAAAGGCAAAGCCACGGATGAAAAGATTTTCGCGGACGGGTTTTCCTCTCAGCCAGTTTTATTTGAATTTGAATTTGTCAACACGGCATCGGGATGGATGCAAGGGAGCGGACAAGGCCGCCCAGTGCTTGGCTAACTGGGATGCTGCGAGCGAGTACTTTATTCGTGTTCGAAACGGAAAAGCGGAAAAGCGAAAGCTGAAAGCTGAAAGGAGAGAGAGGCGACTAAAACACGACCCAATGAACGCAATGAAAATGAAAATGCCAGAGCGCACAAATTTTTTAATAATCAGAGCGCCGAGCGACGAGAATCGCTGGCCACGCGTGGAATGTGAAAATGTGAAAATGTGGAAATGTGAAAAGCCAGCATGGAAATTCGTGTGTGTGGCGGCCTTCGCCGGCTGTCTCGTAGATTTAACGAAATACGCGCCATAAATTACAATATAAAGAATATAAATTCATTGCTTTTGATTATTTCATGCAAACACACAGCCAGCACACTCATTCGTCTTTGTGTGTGCCACGCATTTTTGGTTTTATTTCCCTGCCTGGCTTTTTATTGCCTGGATTATGGGCGGCTCAAAAGTTGGTTTAGTTTTTCCGTTGGCTGCTCCCCGAATTCCTTCCCTCATCCGTCGGTAATGGCCGCAGTCGCAATTTTTGTTAGGGCTCGGCGTAGCATGTAGTATTGCCAAAAATACTTTGCATACTTCCAGGCGACCCCAATACCCCAATTGTAAGTACGACATCGGAGCGGAGCGCCTCGACATCTTCATCTTCCACATTCCTCGCATTCGCTCCGACTGAATTATTTGATAACCTTATTTGCCGGCGTCGACTTGGCCCATAATTTGATGGCATCAGTTCGAGCAGTTCATGTCGAGGGCCGCGAGGAGGAGCCTCAAGAATGCCTGGCAGCTCGAGGATGTTTCATATTTGGGGTTTAATTTCCCATGTAAGACGAGCCAGGGCCTCCGTCAGCCTGAGTCAGGAGTCAGGAGTAGAGGTGGGTGCACAGCAGCAACGAAATGTACATTATCTGATGATCAATTTTATGGCTCTTCACTTAAAGTTAAATATGGATAAGCTTTGCTTTCAGGGATCTCTGTCAAATTTTCCTCAGTGCTGCAACCTCCTGAGCCACTGCAGGCGCTTGTCATATGCACTTCCACTTTCCGACTGCTTGGCATTTAAGCTCAACTAGCAAAACTTTGCAATTGGCATGTGCGAGCTTGAGCAGGGAGTGGATTGCGAAACTGGGGCAGGGAGCCCGAGGCCTTGCCTGGCCCTAACTGGAGTGAGCATCGAAAAATCGAATGGGAAATTGTTTCAATTTTCGTAGAACGGCGTTGAACTCGAGCGGTCCATGAGTCATTTATAAACCCAGTTGCCAGGCACGTTTTTTGTGGGCGTGGTCGGCGGTTAGTTCGAAGCAGCGGAAACGGAAGTCTCGCCCGCATGAATATGCATGAGCCGTGTGGCTGGAGACCAGGAATTCCTTTTAGAAGGAAGTGCCACGGCTGTCTCCTCCAGCTGCAGGTGCCATTAGGCACAGCTGGGAAAGTACTTCAGCTTTTCCGGGGCAAACGAGTGCTTTTCCCTGCCAATAAAACACGGCGTGCCTAAGCTCCTCGTCGCTTCGGCCTCCTCCGAGAGGATCTATTATTTTGCAGTACCCAACAGCGGCTTTTCGGGTTCTCGTTCTGGGCTGCACCGGAAGCCAGCATCATCAATTTACTGATATCTGCAAGTAAACACTCTCGAGGACCTGGGCGGCGGCCAGCCTGCTTGTTTCACCTGATGGACTGACAAATGGCTATGGCTCGAACTTGGCCTGCTCAGATTAATGGCCAGATTCATGGGTCACTGCCAAGGGAGGTGGCTTATAGTGCCCAGAGCGGGTAGCTTGAGTTCATTAGCAGTGATACGAAGACAGGAACTTCAGTTTATTCCAGGAAAAATCGAAATGCTTATAACTAAATGGAGTCAAACTTGGCTAGCGCTTTAGTGATTAATAATACAGCCGTTTTTGTTTGTGTACAGAGTTCAAATATAGGATATATCAGCGGAACACATATACATTTTAAAGTATAACTCTTATAAAAAAATCCCTCAAACAAGGCCATAATTGAATGCTGCATAATTTAATTAAGCTGTCAAATAAAGTTTACAAATAATGCATACACAAGGACCTTTTAAATCCGTGAGTGAACTTATCGGAATGAATTTAAATTATAGTTCAACAATAATCGATCTTAAATGTGATTTATTTATGTGTCATGTCCATCTAAATTTTTTCCTTAAATCCCTGAGTCCCTGGCCTGTTAAATTATTCCAAGTTGCTAAAGGAAATTGAGAAAGGAACTGGATGATTTTGCGAAAAGAATGCATACATCAATCAAACGAGTACAAATAAGTCCCGATTGCTCCCACAATGGACAGATTTGGGCCAGTTGGTTGCAACAATTCGTACTTGGCTGACAGGCGTGAGGCATCAGTTTCGGGATCCCAGGATAAGACTCAAAGCCACTTAGGCGCACTGTCAATGCTAGACAAGCGCTCATTAAGCCCTGACCCCTGGCATTCAGCTGATAAGGAGTCAGACACATTGAGTCGTCATCCCAGGCGAACCAGGGGAAAGAGAGATTCTCGGAAGGACTTCGATGGCAAAAAGAGGTACATCCGTGCGTTCGTCCATCAGCGGAACGCTCGCCGAACTTCTGACAGTTTGCTGTCACGGCCAGCACAATCTGGAAATGACAAACGGAAGCTGCTCTTCCTGGAGCAGCGAAAGCCCAAGCCAAAGGAACTGGCGTCCCGGCACTGTCAAGATGCTGCCAAGGAAGCGAGTCCTGAGTTCCCGAGGATGTCGGACCGGAGGCTCTTCTTTGACTCTTTCCCTTTTGACAGCCACCCGCTCCCGTCCCAATCAATTAGCCCTCGCTGGTCAGCGGGGACGGGACGAGGTGCGGGCAACTCTTTCGAGAACAATGCGACATTGTTCCCCCTTGAAAGTTGCTCTAAACAATTTAATGCCAGTGAGACAATAATGCTTATTAAGCAATTTTCATTAATCGCCGCGCCACTCGACGTTCGATGCCACAATCTCAAGAGGGGTGCTATGTTGGCGCAGAAGACAATCGAATTCATTCAGGGAAGGGGCAAGGGAATAGCTAATGCTCTGCACTGGGAAAAATATCTAGAGATATAAATGATAGCTTTATAGTTTGCCTAAGGCATGTACACATAATTATTTATAGATTATACCTAATAAATGATCTGAAGTAAATTTAAAACTAATAGCAAAACTTCGAGACAAGTCCCAAGTAAAATCCAGGAAAAAGCTCCGTTTCCTTGTCCATATTCAAGTTTCCCTCAGCTTTTCCCTGAGTGCACTCTCCTACCAAATTTCCAGCATAATGGAGAATAGAATAGAGCACGTTAGAGTTGAAGTGGCCTGGTCGTGAAATATCAGGGCAATCGATCTATATACCCCCGACACCACCCCTCCTTTGTGCTGCTGGCTGGCTTTATGCTCATTGTATCGAAGCTGCTGAGCTGCTGCAGCTTAAGTGTGTGTGAAGGAAAAAGGGCGAAACAGGGGGAAGGATTCTATTTGTGTTTGCCTTGGTTTGGGTGTTGACTTTGACATTTGTTTTGTGTGGCTTATCCTTCAGATTCGCACAGTCCGCCGCCCATTCTCCATGCCCATGCCCATGCCCGTTCCTATTCCCTTCTCCTTGAAGCCAGCACCACAATGGGGCATCAATCGGCGCGCATTTTTTGCCGTCTATTTGGCCAAGTTTCGTTTTTCATTGTGTGGACTTTGTGGATGTAGCTACAATGGCTTTTAAATGGCCGCTCGTGTTTCGCTCAGCCAGCCCCGTACCCTGGACCCTCCTCATTCACATCTACAAGCAGATCCAGATCCCGACTACTCCTATTTCAGGGCTGCCTACTTTACGGCCAATAAAATCGCAACGCCTTGGGCGCCGCTCTATGCCTGTGGAGGAGCCCCCTCTCTAAATCGCTTACGGTTGGCAGCCTGGCATATTTATCTATGGAACTCGAAATTGAAAAGGGCTTCCCCCTCCCCGGAGCGTGTGTGTACATAGAAAATAAATCTTGGAAGTGTGACTGTACGATTTATATCATGAAGTAATAGAATACCAGCACATTAAATGCCTTTGGTAACTAAAAAGAAAGCCAGGAGAGAGACTAGAATTGAATTTCTGTACACGAAAAGATACAAAGTATTCGAATTTCTCATTAAGCTAGAACATTGAACCCGACGGCATAATTTTAGCATTTTAATAATTTAATTTGCATGCCAATCAGTGCCCAATGAAATGGATTTATTAACACTCAGCACTCAATATTGCTCTGTGCATCAGATGTGACAGATGCAGTGTAGAAAGCTTAAATTAAATATGTAAAAGTGTAGTCACTGCACACACGATAAATGGGGCATGGAACTGGGGACTAGGGGCTTTATTTCTGTGATTTATTTGCAGGCTGCGTGGCTAAATTGGACTGGGATTCCATTAACCGAACAAGTGTGTCGCCCACCGACTGCATTGGATGCCTCTGTGGCGATGATTATAATATCCATTATGATGTATCCATCAGAATAAATCGCCTTTAATCGGTGCTCAATTTATATGCATTAAAAATGTCCGCGGACAAGCCTCTGTGGCACTTCAATGTTGATTTCCCCAGCGATCTGTTGTTTTTATTTCTATGGCAGCATTCGATGATGCCAGTCAAGCACCTTGTCAACACAAATGAATTCGGCGAATAAATCGAACGAAAAAGAATAGAATATCGCCAAGGCGAAATAAAAATGTTAATGAAATTAAAATTGTTTGCGATGAGCCAATGAAAGGCAGCCAGAAGTATCAACTCACATATACTATGTCCAGCGAAGTGACGCAGGCAATCAAATGAAATGGATTTTATTTTCAAATATCAATTCAGCTATGTGCTCTCAATGAACGAGAGTGTCTGGGAATTTTGTAGGGGAATGGGAATATACATTTAAAAACATTATAAATGGTGGCTCATAAAGTAAGTCCCATATACATTTATTTATAATCATATTTATTTCAATTAAAATTCCTGCAATTTGGACTTAATTAAACTTGTCTATGCTTTATAAGGCCCTTCTTGGTTTAATGAAAATATTTTCAGCGTCAAAATTCCTGGCATTTCATATTAAATTAAACATTTTAAAGCGAGACAAATTAAAAAGACTGCCCTTTTCATGACAAGGGCGGTGGGTGAAAGGCAGGGACTTAAAAGAGAAAAGAAACCATTTGTTGCAGCTCAGGTGTGTGTGTGTGTGAAGCTGATGCGGCAGGTGTAGCAGGTGTGTGAGTGCGGGGGTTGTCAAATTGCCGAGAGCAAATAAAAGGAGAGTCACTCCCCACAGGAGAAGAAGGGGTCTTCCGTGTGTGTGGGCGTTATAACGAAAAGTTTTGTTTACTAAATAAAAATAAAATGCAAGTTAATTAACTAAAAGTTTAATCAAGTTAGTGCAGGCCTCAAGTGCTGCAAGTACTACTTAAAGACATGCATATGCAAAACTTAATTAGCTGAGATCTGGAGCAGGCTCTTTGAGGCTATTGCTTTGCTATGACTATTACGGTGCCTCGTAATTTGGCAGAACCATTTGGCAACACACAACCCAGAAGCCAAGCCAGTCGAGGCCGTCCAATGCCAAGAACATGAACATATAGCGCCGACTATATGTGCAGTTCGTGTATCTGATGAGTACGCAGAGCGAAATTAAATTTAAAAAATGATTTTCATGACATTAACATTGGCATTTGGCTGTCGCTAATGTTGTTGCTGCTGATGATGGTACGGCGCTCGTCGTTTACTGCAGATGAAGATACGTCCTCAGATGTGGAGGCTGCCGTAGATGTGGCTGCCGAGATACGGATACAGGCACGCAGTTACAGATACAAGACAGCTGCGTCCGGCGCATCTGAGGGGTTCCATCGTTCCATAGCTCGGGCTTCCGTTGCCGGGACACTGTCATCGCTTGTCACTCATCCGTTAACCTTCTGCGTTGGCCAACAAAATTCCGTGTTTTGCTGACAAATTCGATGGGGCCATGTATGTGTGCTTGCACTAAGCGAAAATAGAAGGCTTAAACTATTCATTTAAATTATATTGGATTTTTAGCTGTAACTTAAAGCATAAACTATATTCAATTGAGACTGGTCAGGGTTTCATTAGCATGCCATTTCCTAAGGTTTGTTTTCTTTACTAGTTACTTAATATATTTTCCAGCTTGATAAAGAGAAAGAGTTTACTTTTTACTTGGTTTTAGATATGCCAATTAAATTAAAGAAATATAGATATGGGAGACCCCGATTTCCGATTGAAATCCCTTCCACACTCACCGCTCGTGGTACTTTCGCGGGCTCATTAATTAAATCAACTTTTAATCTATTTATACATAAAACTGAAAGAAATTCGTTTTGCCACAAAATTAATTATACGCCCACACGCCTTCAAAGCCGAGTGCTGCCTCCGCCGCCCCAGGCTAAATTATAAATTTAAAAATTATAAAAACAAGATACCAATATAGCAGCATGGAGGCAACGCCTCCGGGGCAGCACTTTGATGAGCCTGAACACATTCATAAAAAGAAATTGTTGTATTTTATTTATAAAATATATATGGCGAGCAGGAAAATCTCTTCAAATGTTTGCTTTGCTTTTGCCCCTCCCTCCCGATATTTATGTATGCTTAAATAATATTTTACCCTCTCTCTTTTCCTTGCAGTTGCTCAACTTGGAAGAGCGCCAGGGCGTGGCAGTCGCAGCCATAAAAAATAATAAAATAAAACATATGCAGAAATCGTCAACCCTTTGGCCATATGGCTTAGCTCATTCGAGGGGAGCATCGGCGTGTGCGGACACTTTTATTTATTTAATTAACAGTCTAACCCCCCGCTTGCAATCCGAGAAAGTTATGAAAGCCAAACATCAACTCGGAAAATTGTCGATAAATGTGCGAAGTAAAAAACACAAAATAATGAACCGCAGCGCGAGTGACGAACGTCTAATTTCGAGCTCGTGGCCACCAAAATTCGAGTGGCCAATTGGTTGTACGAACCCAGAAGCAACAACATCAAACAGCCGGGCGTTGAAAGCGTGTGCGACATGAAAATAAAACATCATCATCAGGAAATAAATTCGGGAAAAAATATAAATATAAATATAAATATACATTGAAATGAATAAATATATAGACTAGCGCACATATAGCCAAAGCCACATTCTGTATTCGAAATAAATGCGGCTATATCCCCACTCCCCGCGAGAGCCGCGCAAAAAATGGCTAGGACATTTCCCACCACTTAGTCGGGCAGTCGGACGGGGCGTGGCAAAGACACCAACTGACCAGAGAGCCACAGGAAAATATACACACAGAGATTTAGATGTAGATAGATATGGCAGCGGTGGCTGTGTGCTAAAAGGCGTCCGAAGCGAGTGACATTCTTTCGGCCAGCTGTTGTCATATAAATCATGGCTTTCATACAGGGTGTTGTTACTTTTAGCTTGGGAAGTTATAAAAATATTAATAGAAGAGGAGATAAATTATAAAAAAATTGGGGAACTTGAGAACTTAAAGTTAAATATTTTCTTATATGAATAAATATTAAATAGGTTTGATATTTAATAAAAATTATTAAAACATAGTTTCCAAAAGTAATTTAAATACATATGTGGCATTTTAGGTATAAATCATTTGTGAGTTTGTTTTGTATTTAGTTTATTAATTAGTATCTGGTCTAAGACCAAGTAGCTATATATAGATCCACTGGTTATTAGCAGTTTATAATTGCTCTAATATATATATACAATTTTGTTCTCAAGTTAAACAACTAATTTGGATTTAATTAGTATATATTAAATACACCTGTAGAGAGTATATTTTGTAGTCAAATGACTTCTCCTTATCCGACTTTATCAACACCCTGTGAAAGCATAAACAGTGAAAGCCTAAGACACACCCTGTTTAATTCGCATAAAAGCCCGCAAAACACGCACAACATCAACAACTCAACTTCTGCGTCGGAAAATAAACAAATATTGACTAAAATCAATACAAATGCCAGCGGCGGCAACTAGATAATATACAAAAGTGATTATAATCGGGGCAACAATAAGCAAATCGAACTCATGTTTTTCCATTCTTCTGATTAATGTATTCATGTATTTATTTTTTCTTGATATTTTTTTATGGCACAGCTCCAGAAGGCATAACATCGAATAACAATATTTGAATTAGTGGAGGCAGAGCATAAAAAACCGACCACTTGGCCGAGAGAGGAACTAAAAATATATTTTTGAAGCCAAAGAAATGTTAAAAATAAAACCAAAAGAAATCAACGAATTTTCGGTGGCTACACAAGGCGGCCATCGCAGGGAAAATATGAACAAAATTAAAAAGCAGCCGCTTTGTGGGCGCTAGAGAGCTAGAAACGAGCAGAAAAACCCAATCAGCGAGGCAAAAAATAGGGAAAAATAACAGAAGCCGCACAGTAAATAGCCAGAAATTGTCGTCCAGCCAGGCGGCATCGGAAAAATCAGCAGCAGCGGAAAAGCAGCGACAGCAGCAGCAGCAGCAGCAGCCGCAGTAGCAGCTGCGGCAGCAGAGGAACGCAGCAGCGGAAAAGCGACTGCGAGGCCATCAAGAGTGTGTGGGCGTTTCTGGCAAGGACAGTGGATCGTTGGACGCCGGAGCAGCCGCCCCGTCTCCGTTGCCACCCCATCCACCTGCTCCTCTCGCCTCGCGGACGTCAGCGGCGACGTTGTCGTGGCCGCACGGCGCTGGCCACTTTCGCGAATCAATTTCCGTTGCGGTGGCCGTTTCAGTTTTGGTTTCAACGTCGCCGGCGCTACGCGTGTCGTGAATTTCAAATGGCGGTCGCTGCGGGTTAGAAGTGCAAAAAACGTTACCAAGAAAAAAGCCAAGAAAACCGGAAAAGAGAGAGAGCAAACCAAAAAAAAAATAAGTGTCAAAGAAAAGTCAACGAGTTACCAAACCAGAGAGATATAATTATCATAAATAATATTAAAAGCAAAACAAAGAAAACCGGACTCATGTTGTTGTGCCCAGAACCTGGCAGCCAGCTGCCGCGGCCAAGATTTCGCGCCAGGATACGCAAAAGACAGAAACGCGGCTACCCTCATCAGGGGGAGACAATGGACCACCTGGAGCAGCTGGAGGAGCAGCCGGATCTTCCGAATCTGGGATCTTCGCCAGCACACAGCCATACTTATAGCCAAAGCCCAAGCCAAAGCCTAACCCTTGCGCGGATCACGGCGGCTGCCCTCACCACGGCGGCCATGCTGCACTCGACCCAAGCACTGGCCTCCACCTCCTCCTCCTCCTCCTCACCCTCCTCCTCATCCGGCTCCTCGCCCGTTGCACTGCCACTGCAGGGCACCGCCCCGCCCTCAGCCACGCCCGCTTCGCACTACGAGCTGAACGCCACACTGCTGAGCAGCACGGTGTCCGGTCTGCTGGCCAACGACAGTGGCTTCCCCGATCCCGCTCTGGGCGAGGAGGATTGGTTCGACCAGGTCGTCTTGTTCTTGAAGGGCTTCATCATGCTGTTCATCATCATTGCGGCCATCTGTGGCAATCTGCTTGTTATTATTTCTGTGATGCGTGTTAGAAAATTAAGGTGCGTATACGTAATATTTAAGCGGGGCATTTTAGGAGATGGAAGGGAGCCCTTAAACAAAGTTATTAGTTTTATACTGCCATTCTTGGCCCTACATATAAAGATAAATCTTTCAAAGATTTTTAGAAAATCAAGGTGCGTATACGTAATATTTAGGCGAGTCATTTTGGGAGATTGAAGGGAGCCCTTAAACAAAGTTATTAGTTTACAACTAATTTATTTTATACTGCTATTCTTGGCCCTACATATAAAGATCAATCTTTCAAAGATTTTTAGAAAATTAAGGTGCGTATACGTAATATTTAGGCGGGTCATTTTGGGAGATTGAAGGGAGCCCTTAAACAAAGTTATTAGTTTTATTCAGCTATTCTTGGCCCTACATATAAAGATAAATTTTTCAAAGATTTTTAGAAAATTAGGGTGCGTATACGTAATATTTAAGCGGGGCATTTTGGGAGATGAAAGGGAGCCCTTAAACAAAGTTATTAGTTTTATACTGCCATTCTTGGCCCTACATATAAGGTTCAACCTTTCAAAGACTTTCTTTCTCACAACAATCAGCCCAAAGATACTGTGTGTTGCATTTAAATGGAATTAGTTATTTATTTTGCCCTCTCAGCACATCGCTGGTGCCCGCGTTGTAATTATCTGTGAAAAAGCAATTAGAGCTGTTCGCGTTCCGTGTAATTTTTTCGTCATTTGCATAAAACTGTTTGCCGCCAGCGGCATTGTCCTCGAGCTGTCTTGATTGCCAATTTGCAGAGTTACCTCTTCTTGTCGAGCTTAGGGGGAAAAAATTACAGAGCGCTTCGCGTTCTATGTGCGCGATTTTCGTCAACTTTGCATAAAATTCATGCACGTCCGCACGCCGGTGTCCTGCTGTCTGCCCTCATCTGCCGTCCTGGAATCGTGCTGCAGGACCTTCTTTTATGTGCTCGCTTTGCTGTGTCATTGCGTCCCGAGTATTTTATGCGAACTGTCCTTGTCCCTTATTTACTCAGCTCATAATTGAGCATCTCGGTGGCGTCCCACCCTGCCACGTTTCTATATGAGACTGCAGTTATTCCTAACAAAAGACCCGAAATGCATTATTTTAATGACAAATTAACTTTCATGACTTTATGCATGAATCCCATTTGCATATTAAAAGGTTCTTAATTGGACGTTCTGTAAATGATTTAATTTTGGGGAATTTACTTACATTACCAGCATACTTTAAGGGAATCCTTTAGTTAAGGGTAAATATTTCTTAAGCTTACCAAAATGTTTTAGTTTCGGCGTAATTTAAATTTGATGATGCTTCCCCAATCATAATAAGCAAATAAACCTTGGTTTATGGAAATTGCTTAGCCATTTATATATAAAATACACACGGAGACACGCACATCTCGGGGTGACCTCGTTAATGATGTGGGATGGAAATGGGGCGGTGTCCTTCGGCGAAAAGCACATTATCATAAAAAAAAAGTTTCTAGTGATAAATGATGAGACGTCAGCTGGGCTGCCTGGTTCGTTAATATTTTTAGTTATGCCTTAATAACGGGCCAAATCAATTTAGCGCTTCATAAACCCGCCCTGCCGCTCCCCACGATGGCAATCAAAAGTTCCTTTTCCGTTTTCCGGGCTCAGTTATTTTGTGCTCCATTTTTTCCTCTACTACGCTAAGCTTTCTACGCAGAAATTTTACACAGTGGAGGAGGAAAACTTTAAATGCTCTTAGCCAAAGTTTGTGGAGGGCAATGAAGCCAAAAGGCGAAACAAACAAACTTTGCTAGATGGCACCGGCGAAATGGGAGGCAAGGCAAAAATTATAAGGAAAAAAAGGGGAGGCCGGGCATAATTAAGGTTGAACTCCGCTTAATTTCTCTTTTGGCCCGGTCTGCTAATGAGAAGCGCTTTATTTTTTAAGTGACTTGCGTGTCGGTGGATTCAGGTGCCCGTGATGATGGCCATAAATGATCATCAGGGTAATTCCGTTGCACTGATAATAAACCCAGAAAAAATAAAGATTTGGGGCCGCCAGGCATGGAAGTAATTAATTTCGGAACGGCACATCCACAAAGTCCGCCCAAATGTAAAACTTCCTCTATGCACGGCCAGGAGCCGGAGCGGCAGCTGCAGCAGCCGTTCTCGCTCGAGTTGCACAAATTCTATTGTTCTGAACGGCGAATATTACGCATACGTAGCGTGAAACAAGGCAATGGAAATTTAAATGTGCAAAAAAGTTTACAAACACAAAAAAGGCAGCCGAGAAATGACAATTAAACACTGCGAGCGTGTAGCTCAAAGAGAAATGGAACAAAAACAAAATGCATGCTCGACACGAGAGGGGGCGTGGGGCTGGGGGTGGTTGGGGAGGCAGGGGCGGTAACAAGCGAAAGTAATCCAGGCAGCCACGGATGTGGGAAAGAGAACGGCAGCGGGAACGGGAACGGGAACAAGTACAAGAACAACACACACAGCAGCGAGCAGCAACAACTTTGGCAATTAAGGCAGCTTATGGTTTTTATGACAGCATAAATTTAAAATGTTCTATGCCAAACAATAAAATTCCGCTTTTTTCCCTCCGCCCAAATTATTTGGCAGGGATGAGCCGCCGCGAGGAGCGCGCTAGATAAAGTGTACAAGGCAGATATATCTACACCAGGAGAAAACCATTCAGTTATCTTGATTTAAGGTCTTTTCATTTGACATTTATTTATATAGGTGTGGAAGACCTGCTTGACTCAAGAGAAGGTCTATCCTTTAAATATATATACTGTTTGTTTTATAAAAAGCGCCATAAATTCAAGACAAGTGATTCATAAGATGAAGCGAACAAACATATATTTTAGAATTATAACAACCGAGGTTGGAACATTATTGACGGCATTTTAGACAATGGTTAGGATTAATTTACCTAGAACTTAATTCGAATTCGAAAAATATGTTTCCATAAATACACAATTAAAGAAAGACCTCCTATCATAGATAGCTACTTTAATGAACAAGGTAGAATATAGCTCACTGCCAGATTTGTCTAGAATTCAAATTAATTATTCCATAAATGCAAAGAGTATATACAGTAAATATAAAATTTAAGAAAGTGCTCCTATCATAGTTAGCTACTTTAAAGATCAAGGTATAATGTATAGCCCACTGCTAGTTCTATTTTATACTATACTTATTTAAACCTATTTTCTTATTTTAGTTTTCTGTGTAGATCTATATATGTGTAAGCTTTCACTTGCCATTACATCGAGTGGGTTCCAAGGGGGGCAATGGCTGGGGCGGAGGCTCATTAACGCAGAGCTTTCATTTGAAGGATGCTCGGCAACTGTTTCCGCCTTTACCCTGCACTAAAGGCGGCACTTCTTGCTATTTTTCTTAAATTTAAGTGGAAGGCTAATTATTTGCAGTTGAACTCGATGCGAAGGCAGGGAAGGGAGCAGCTGAGTAATGGCCTCGATTTGTTGCAATTAACGTCTTAGATGTTGAAAGTTATTTAAGCAGTAGCCGGGGGCAAAACAGATTACTTTATGGGCAGCCTGAGAACTTGAAAGTAAGAACAATGGCCTCGGCAGAAGAGATTAAAGTGGCTTTAATTCTACAGACCATGGAAACGAAAAGGCCAGAGCATGCCAAACACTTTTAGTCCATTATTTTATAGACCCTTGTGTATTTTGACAAAGATAAGGAACTTAATTGCCAAAATAACATATTAAATTGAAGTTCATTTTCTATAACTTTCTTTTCGGTTGCTCACTGTTGCTGTATAACTTTTCTCATTTGGCTTAGTGCGAGAATAGGGGGGCCCTTGGGGCTCAATGAGGTAGCTGCAAACCTCCGATTAGGGAGTCCTTCGACGGCAACTAGTGCAAACTCTAATTGGCAAAAGCATTTGCCTGCTCTCGGCTTGAAATTCAATTTAAATAACAAAACAGGGATGAACTGCAAAGGGCTTACCCTAGGATTGTGGTTATTCTCAGCTTCTCTCCCCTTATATTGGTTATAGACTATTCCCAGGAAGAAAATCGTTGTCGATTCGTGACCGGCTTTTCAATTAAACCCCTGCTGGCAGGAGAATGCATCACAAAGCCCACATTACCCACTTGGGGGTCCGAACTCAACTGTCAAGTAACAGAAAAGAGTCGCCACATGTGAGCAAGTGACAGCAGAGAGAGAAATTGTTTTAAGAACCTTGTTTAAAAATTGAGAATAATTTGTTTTAAAATTCTAAATAGGATCTCTTATCTTTAAGCAAGGTTAAGAGGTTTAAATGTAGTTTTTGGAATGTTTAAATTCACTCTATTAATTGCGGACTTGGCTTCATTTCCATTTTTGTTTATTTCATTAAAAGGCATTCGATAAATTCTTAATTTACCTTTCAATATTAATGGATCTTAAAAAGAACTCTAAAAAGGAGCTTTAGTAAATAAACTATGGATTAATTAGTAAATATTTAAGAGAAGAATATTAGGATAATTTACACTTAAGATCAAGTCATAGAAATTATATTTATTCATGAATATAATATTATTATTAAATGCATTTCATATGTTAAGCACTAAATGCAACTATCCTGAGAAACCATTTGTTTTTCAAATGAACATATATATTTACCCGCCAGTGCATATCCTTGCACTCGCAGGCTTTCCACGCATTCAGCCATACCACATATCCTGATTAGCCCTCAAGGGGGGCGAGAGGGCCCCCTTCATGCCCACTCCCCATGTATTCCCTGATATTGTTCTCTGATTGCTAACATCTCTCGTTTTCTCGTTCTCTTTGCAGAGTTATAACGAATTACTTTGTAGTTTCCTTAGCCATGGCTGATATAATGGTCGCTATTATGGCCATGACATTTAACTTTAGTGTGCAAGTAACTGGGCGGTAAGTACAACAACAAACAACAAAGAGCACTCACACACACACACACACACACTCACAGGCACACGGCCTAAGCAGGACAACAAAAGCAGGCGAAACTGTAGAATGTTGCAAGAATTACAGCTGGAAAACCAAAGGCAGGACCGAACAAAATGCCAGTTTTAGCCATCCAAGGTGGGGCGGGTCCGGTGGTTCGTGGGCGTGGCAGTGGCAGCGGCAGCGGCAGCGGTGGAGGCAGAGCAGAACAAACAGCCAAAAACAAAAAATCCCTGAAAAATGAAAGCTACGTTTATTTATGCTCCCCTCTGTCTGGGTGTGCGTCTGTGTATACACCCACTTTCACATGTATTTGCAGGGTTGTGTGAGCGAAATGCAAATGCAGAAAGTCATCTCATCTCCCCGCCGTTTCCCTCCTCCCTCCCCTATGCTCGCTGAGCTCATGTGCGTGCATTTGTGTTCAAGAATTAAAATGTGAAAAATAGAACAAACAGAAATTGAATTCCCTAAGAATACGACTTCAAAATGCCCCTCAAAATTGAATTCTTTGTCGTTTCCCAATATATATTATTGTTTTATAAACGATTCGATATGAAGGTAAACTCGTAGTCAAATGTTTCAACCAAAATATTCTTATTGTATTCGATTTAAAATAATTAAACAGGTATTTACACTTAGCTAACCCGCTTGATTAAAAATAACCTAACTAGAGGAAGGGCTTATGGCTTATGTAGCCTCTCAAAAACATATTTTTATAGCTTAAAGCTATATTGAATCCAGAGTCAAAAATACCCCATTTCACACGTGCTTTTAATGAGCACTTACTGAGAGCGAAACGACAACTTTGAAATGCTATTCTAAAGGACAAAAACCGTCAGAGTGTGACATGGTCACATCCTTCACGCCGAACGTCCGACGGTCCGACTCCGTCTGTCTATGTGGGTAATGCGATATATAGTATATATAGCATATATAGTACGGTATGGCATGTGGATGCCATGCCAAGTGCAGGCGGCTGCTGAGCTCAGTTAATTATGCATAGAGGCTGATTTAGAGGCCGCGCTTAAAGCCCGACTTTTTCGCCAAGGGAGCAATGTAAATGTTGGCAAATGTCACTGAAGCTGGCGATAATGACGAGGCTGAAGATAGCGGTGATAAAGATGATGAAGGTCTAGATTGGGGACACAGTCATTCAAGCCATATTATGTGCACTTGCTGGCAGGCCAAAAAACTTCAGAAAATTGGCTTTGGCTAGCAGTTGTGATAGTTTTCAACCTCCACTTGGCATTCATTAGCGATTCACTTCTACAATTGCTAGTTGCATAAGATAATGGGTATATGACACTAGGGATTTTAGCTTTTAAACTTAATTTGTGTTTTATGAATACTATAATAACTTAATTACATGATTTGTAATCCTAATAATGGTTGAAATGAAATTAGGAGAATCAGTTTGGTACAACGAATCCTTTTTTTGTTAAATCATAGTGTCATAAACCTTTTAAATTCCATTAAGAATGAAAGCCCGCCTTGGATAGTTGAAAAGTTTTTGGAACTGATGCCAAACGGGGCGCCCGATAATAAATTCAGCCGCCTCCCGGCCAAGGGGGATACCCAGACGGAGCCACCAGTTACCAGCCGCCGATCCACTGAGCCGCCAAGCCGCCAAAACAGAGTGGCAACCAAGGGCGACGGCGACAGCAAGAGCGACGCAAGTTTTAATGAGTTTTCCATGCAGCCCCTCGTCCTTTTATCTGGCACCCTTGCCCTCGCCCTCGAGCCTTATGGCCTATTTTCTGGTCCCACAGTGCATTTAAGCTTTTAATTTGGCCCGGCCCTCCATGCCGTTCAGGGGCAATGTCACCTGGCAACCGAAACTAAGATGAAATCGATAAACACATAAATCAGACGGTCTGATAACCAAGTGGAACACAGTCAGTAGGTCTAGCCTGTGGTCCAGATAGCAGAATTTACATGGCCTACATTCTGGATTTGGCTGTAAAAGGCCGATTAAAAGAGAACTCTATTATTTATGTTGTTCCCAAATGTCTAGTGCCATTGAGTTCCAAATAACTTCTTAACTCTTTTATTGTATGCATTTAAAGTCTTCTGTTCTTTTAGGTAAAATTATTCTTTGCCCTGAAAGTCCGTTTTATTTATTAAGGCAACTTTCAGCCCTATGTTCATTACTAAAAATTAAATGTAGTACAATTTTGCAACTTAAACCCAAGTCATTATCCAGATAAAAAAAAACCTGTTAATACAAAATGTATTTCTATATAATTGAAGTTATTATAACATTTAATAAACAACAAAAGGTATAGGGCCTTTTGGGGAAAAAATCTGTATTTGCCAGTATTCCACAAGTCCGTTTTTTCCCTTTTAAGGAATATTATAACAAAAACGGTTCTCACTAAATATCAGTTTTATTGACACTAGTTTTTATTATTTGGTAACAACTTTTTTATATATGAGCTTAACATGACGCTCCAAGGCTTACACCAAACGTTTTTAAGCAAGAGCTTAAATCTGTTTTATGGCATGACTTCATGAATGAATTTAAGCAAGACAATTATATAAAATGGAAGGGTGTAACCAGAAATGAATCATCAGAAATAGAAAGTGCTGACTCACAGCTCCGATAATCAGATACAATGACTCCAAAAGTTAAACGCCGAACTTTATTGGATAATCATCGCGATATTGATGCCTCCATTCTCGAAACTCTTTCAGCTGGAACTTCAGCCCCTTCCTGTGCGACTTGTGGAACAGTCTGGACGTCTACTTTTCAACAGCGAGTATTTTGCATTTATGCTGCATATCTGTGGATAGGTAATCATCAATCTCTACGCCATATGGAGCAGCTATAACGTGGCTTTCTCTATATTTTTCCGACCTTCCAGATACTATGCGATTGTTAAGCCGCTCAAGTATCCGATTAGCATGACGAAACGCGTGGTGGGCATCATGCTGCTGAACACCTGGATTTCGCCGGCGCTGCTCTCGTTCCTGCCCATCTTCATCGGCTGGTACACCACCGAAGACCACAAGGTGTTCGTCATACAGAACCCCACGCAGTGCTCCTTCGTGGTGAACAAGTACTACGCCATCATCTCGAGCTCCATCTCGTTCTGGATACCCTGCACCATCATGATATTCACCTACTTTGCCATCTTCCGGGAGGCCAATCGCCAGGAGAAGCAGCTGATGATGCGCCACGGCAATGCGATGCTGATGCACCGACCCTCCATGCAGCCATCGGGTAGGTTTTGGATGGGAAATACCCCCCATTAACCTGTCTAAATGTTGTTGATGAGAGCACAAGAAACTCCCTGGAGTAGGCAACGATTTTGATTACAGATTGAGCTATTTTTCCGAGTCTGCTCGAAGTTATTTCCTTTAGTTGGGGCTGCAACTGAAACATTCGTCAAAGCTACATTTTCCCCCTTCTTTTTCTACGGCAGGCGAGGCGCTGAGTGGCTCCGGGTCCTCGAAGACGCTGACGCTGCACGAGGTCGAGCAGGAGCACACTCCCACCAAGGACAAGCACTTAATCAAAATGAAGCGGGAACACAAGGCCGCACGCACGCTGGGCATCATCATGGGCACCTTCATCCTCTGCTGGCTGCCATTCTTCCTGTGGTGAGTACCGCAACCCGCTGACATGGGATTTGGGGCGTAATTTATCTAATGTCACGCCTGCATAATTAAATATTACTCATACGGCCCGAGAGCCATTGTTCCAACACCCCAAACATAATCTCATTTATGCAAAGCCCGCGCTCACTCATGCATCGGGAATTTATGTGTCCATATATCCTTTGTCTCCATGCACGTAAAGAAATATATGTCTGCTTATGTAAATTCATTTTAAATTAAATTTAAAGTTAATGCCTTGGTGTGATTGGCAGGTACACGCTCTCCATGACCTGCGGGCCTTGCCAGGTGCCGGATATTGTCGTCTCGATCCTCTTCTGGATCGGCTACTTCAACTCGACCCTGAACCCGCTCATCTACGCCTACTTCAACCGGGACTTCCGGGAGGCGTTCCGCAACACGCTGCTCTGCCTGTTCTGCAACTGGTGGAAGGACCCCCACCTGCCGCTGGACATCGACATCCGGCGCTCCAGCCTGCGGTACGACCAGCGGGCGAAGAGCGTCTACTCGGAGAGCTACCTCAACTCGACAACGCCCTCGCACCGCCGCCAGTCCCAGATGGTGGACAACTTATAATACAGGGACGAGGCGCTGCTTACTCCCATTGCCCAGCAGCAGCAGCGGCTGGCGGCGGGCGGATCCCGCCTGGGAGGGCCTCTGGCAGCACCAGGACAGCAGGACAGGGACCGCGACCGGGACAGGGCCAAGTCCTTGGCGGGCGACGATGTGCAGGAGATCCAGATCGAAATTCCCATGGAGTACATCAACAAATGGAACAAGAACAACAATGCTGCCGCCTCGACGGCCTCGAGCCATGTGTAAAGCCCTTGAACGGCAGGGATTCGCGGGGAATCAATCGATTGCAGCCGGGGGAATCAATTTAATGCAATTAAACTGTTCCATTAATTTGTAAAATTAATATGCCGGCTCCTGCGTCGGCTGATTTACTCGTAATGTTGACATTAATCAATCAAGCACTGGGGCGTGCCATTCCATTTGGACGCCACTGTGCACTCCGTCATTTATTTCCCTTCGTTTCCTTCGCGCTTATTTTATTTTCAATTTTCAATTTCCGCTGCCGGGTCTACTCACGACCTACCTATAGGATAACTTATTTATTTATGATTTTGCGTCGTTTAAATCTTTTTGTAAATACTGAGTATTTTTGTACGACTAAATTAAGCACAGGTTGTAAACTCATTTATGTACGCCAATCAGAAATCTGTATAGCATTTTGCTCACGATAAAAATACAAACTAAACAAAACAAAACACAGCAAAACAAAAGAAATATAATTAATTAAAATGGCAATCACTGCAACTCACTGAGCTATGCGTGTACATAGGGATTCGCAAAATCGATAGAGCTAAACGCTAAAACTGTGCCAATTAAGAGACCGCAAATTATAGAAAACTACGAGAGAAGTCCCGCTAATTAACACACAGAAATCATACCCAAAAAACTGCAATTAAATTCAGAGAAATTAAGGAAATATTCTGAGACGCTCATGGAAACCAACCAAGTTCATGGAAGCTAAAGCTAAGCTTAACCCATTTGTTATTTGAAGAAAGACAATCGCATGAATTGAAAAATGCTCAAAACCTAAAGTAAAAACCCCAGAACGTTGAGGGTATATCGAATAAACATAGCGAAATTATATAGTTAAATCAATATAGCAAGTGGCAGTCGAAATCAAAAGTAAGGTCTAGTGAGCCCAAGTAAAATTAACCAGCATATAGTTCAAGTGCATCGATATCCGACTAACCAAATTACGTGTATGTGTAGTGCGTTCCGTTTCCGTTGCCGTTGCCGTTCTCGTTTCCTTTTCCCTTTCCGTTCCGTTTCGAAAGTGTTTAGTGCCGAACTCCAATCGGGTGTGTGAGTGACGAATGAAATATAGAGGCATTGCGTTGCAGTTCCTGGAATTAAGTTGACTGTGTAGCCTGTGAGGGCAAGGCTTGAGTACTGCTTCAGAAGTCAGCAACTTGATTCCAGCAATTGCGGCCCAATAATCCGCAACAAGGAACAGCCCAAGGAGCCCGGAACTCCGCCGAATTTCGACTAGGAAAAGCCATGGCAAATAAGCAGGCAAAGCATTCTGTGTACTCTGAATAAAGTAACTAACAACTCCTTGAATTTCTGGCCGCAGCTCGCAAAAAAAAGCGATTTATGATTTTCTCTTAATCCGCAAGCCAAGCATAAAGCCAAGAACATTTGTCAAGTCAAGCCCAACAAAGGCGAAATAAATTTATAAAAAAACAACCGAAACTTCACGCTAGTCTGAAAAGAAAAATGAAATACGGCAAATAGAAAACTATTGAGACGAGTGGAAAACCAACAGATTAGGAGCCGAAGCTCATTATGTACTATATAAAGGGTGTATAAATATGTGTTTAAATAAATGTTATATACGTAGTAAGTATTTATTATATGACTTCCTTGAAAGATGAAATAAAACAACCGAAACCGGAACAGAGAACAGAGAAGACCGCAACCCAATCTCCAAAGAACTTGTTATATTTTTATAAACATATGCAGCTACCTACAAACTAATATTATGTACATTTGTATTTGTATATTGGCATGTCTGTGCGTTTGTGTCCGTGTGTATGTGCGTTATTTACTATTACCGACAACTGGAACTTCGTTCTGTGTTTTGTTCTGCGTTTTGCTGTGCAATTTTCTATGCAAAACCAAGTAGGAGTCTAACATTAAGCTAAACTGACAGGCTACTCTAAATACAAGATAAATGGTAAGCTAACTAAGCTACTAACTAAGTGAATATGGAAATCAGATGTATTATAAAGCAACATAACGAACTTTAAGTTGGAAAACAAGCCGAAGCAAACAGAATAAATTTAAAAACTACAACTATAGCCAAACGAACTGGTTTCATTTATCTTCCAAACTTCTGGACAACCCAACTGAGCTGAAAAGTAAATAAGGTCGCAGGACCCCAATTACCCACGCCGAGAGACCAAGTCGAAGTACATTAACTGCGTATTATCGGGACAAAAGTAAAGCTGATTACTGCTGCCGGCGACAGTTGTAAACTTCTAAATAACTGTCAAGTCCCGACTCCGGCTGACAAATTACAAATTTTCTCGAAAGCCCCGTGGCAACGAAGGCGTCTCGCGCGGTACACGCGTCGAATGAGTGATTTTTATTTGGCAAATGCGTGTGTAATTTAACCGGCGCCATGGCAATAATAACCGTATCCTTCCAGGAGCTCTCTCCTCCCTCTTTGCCTAAGAAAAGTAATTTATCATAGGACTCCAGAGAGGGCGAGGCAGTTGAAACGCTTTAAATAGCTCAACCAGCGCTCGACTGCACCCGTAGGCAAAAGTTTTTGCCATTCCGAAGGGCATTCTGTATTTATTAAATTTATTTGGCAAAAAACACTGACAGACACCACATCGAAAAGTTGCCCTGCACAAGTCACAACTCCACACCTCGCTCTATACAGGCCGGGCTTGAACTTTTTCAGCATTTAAGAACTCATACAGAAAAAATAATACACACCGAGTGTGTGCTCGTTGGAATATATATTGGAAACGTTTATTACATTGTGCAGCAGTGACAAATACAAAACTCAAATATTTTCCCTGAAATAATAACATTGACAGCCTGGCAGCGGGTGAATTAATTCTGCTTCATTGCTGAGTCAAATTAAATAAATTTGTTTCACTTTTTTAAGCCTGACTCTGAAGGTGCAGAGCTTAATTTTTGTAGTTTTATTATTTTGTGTACATTGTGGCTGTCATAATAAACACACAGAGCTGTCATTAAATAAATTAGTTTAAAAGGGGACAGATTAAAAGTTGAATAGGGTCACAGCCATTTCATAAACTAATGATAAAAATTTAATATAAAAGGAAGCCGAAACTCAGCAAGATCTAAATATACTCCAGAACACAGCAAAGCTCTTAAGATCCATCTTTACCTTGGGAACCCACATTGGTAGCCCTTAAAATGGTAAAAATGATTACTTAAATTAGACATCTTACCGCACTGAGAATGGCACAATAAATGCGAGTCAAAATCAAACTTCATTCATCAAAGTCAATGCCGTAAGCACTGGATTGCAGCCTCTGCTCCCTCCAGAGCCTGAATCCGGGGCTTCCCCCAATGCCCAAGTCAACCGAAGTGAGTGATGCACGATGGCATCGGGCCATGGCAATCATCGCTCATAAGACCCGCCAATTTGGCCGTGACAAGTGATAGACACGCGCTTCTTGGCCCAATAAGCCGGGCCCGAGGAGGAGCAGAGGCCAATGGGCGCCTTATTGCTCATCAGCATTTCAATATTTAAAGGAGACACTGAACTGCCTGCACCTTATCAGGCAGTCCGTCACTCAGGGCGTCACTTAAATGGCGAACACACAACTGTCGGTGACACAACAATCATGAAATCAAATTCCTCCGCTTCAGAATATATGTTTTTTATGAAATTTTAATAACTTTGACATGTGCTCAGACAGGCACTCGGCACCCACAAGCCGGCATGTTGCTCCTGCTGCTCCTGCTTTGCTGTTGCTCCTCGTATGGATGTTACTGCTGCTACTGCTCCTGGGCCGTGCATGTTGTCCTGGCCCGCCTCTTTGTTGTTCCGGGCCGTGTTGTTGCTGTCTGATTTGCACGACATGAACACGCGCTGAAATAACAAATCTTTTTTAGATTTACGCACGCGTTTTGGCTGGGTGGCATCAAAATATTTTTATTACAAATGCAAATATTGACGCTGGGTGGCAGGATGGGGCAGGAGTACTCTATAGTTGTCCTGGCTCGAGTGCCTTGAGCGTTCCTTTTGTGCGGCAAATTCGGCAGTCGGCGGGGGGTGGTCCAACGGGGGTGTGAGCTGCCAAGGGTTGGGCACCACATCAGCTGTTCAAGGGGTGGCTTCAAGCAGGGTTGCTACTTTGGTACTCACTAACAAGGACATTCTAGCGCACAATACCCTAAGCTGAATAGAGATCCCAGAGATACACTATACATGATCTATTATAACTTAAAACTAACCTTATTTTTTAGTAGTTTCCTGCTGCTTTTCCGGTTTCCGTCTACTACCTTTCCTTGCAACAATGTGCAGGATTCAAATATGCCATATCCCGCCCTTATACCAGTGCGCAGAAGCTCTCTCTGCGAATTCGCCGCATCCTGTGTTGATATGCCGCCAAAGGACTCCGCCGTCTTGGCCGAATTCAGTCTGTGGCCAGTTATCAGAGCGGGCACTCATCGCTGCTGCGCCTTGCCCCGAAGGAAATGTCCTGCGAGCCAGCAGCCATAAACAAAAACCACAACGAAAGCCAATTGAAACCTGTGGCCACTTGTCACTCACGTTGCCCCAAGTAGTGCCAGTGACAGTTGTCTCGAGTGTTGGAAATTCAGAAAAAAAGTACAAAAAAAGTATATATATATAAAGAAAAGTAGCCGGTTGGGCAGTGGAGTTCGCGTGTGCGTGTTTCGATTTTGCGGCCCTACAAAAACCGATACGAAACTCCATTTATGACCGCCGTAAGTCGTAAGTCGTCCTGTACGTGTTTACGTTAAAAAAATACAAATAAAAAGAAGCAGCAGCTGGAGAAACGTGCGGCAAATTGCGGCCAGTAACTTCTTCACCGGAGTGGGGGGGGTCGAAATCAAAAAGAAATTCCATTTTAACAAATCGATTTTGGTTGCCTTTTTTATTTTCGTATGCGGACAGCAGTATAAATAGAGCTACGTTCGGGCTAATGACAGATTAAATTGTTGGCACCCGCCCAAAAAACAAAAAAAAAGAAGGAGAAATAGAAAAAGCCAAATATCAGCATCGCGGGCATTAAAAAATTACGAACCGCGCGTGTTAAAACTTTGAGCTCTTATCAGCCGAGGCCGAGGCAACAACAACCACACCGAGTGGAAAGCATTAACAATAAACTGCGATAAAAACAACAACCCAGCGGCGAAAAGTTTCATTATTTTCGGGAGGCAGCAGGCAAATCAGGAAGGACAATGAAGGCGTCGCCACTGGCGGCCTCATCCAGCCGCTCCTGCCATCGTCCTCAGCGGCGGACGGAAGGCGCGTGTTGAGCAAGTAAGCAAACAATGAACAACTTCACATTCCCGCTGCACGTGAAAAGCAATACAAAAAACAGAGATAGGACGTCTAGCCACGAAGGACGAGCCCTAGAGTACCCTGGAAAATACTCTGAGAAATAAGGATAAATGTAAAAGGCATTATGATTATTATGTAGCTTAAATAAAACGTTTCTTAAGACCTTGAAGTGTTTAGGAGATCTTTATCTGCAGCTGATAAGTTTAAAAAATTAGGACTAGTCATTTGCCAGACTCCATAAATACTTGTAAAAGAAGGGTTTACCTTCCTTGCTCCAGTGTAAACTTTGGCCCCAAATATAATACCTTCTAAAAGGGTATTTAGACACAAAAAGACGTACACACAGGCACACAAAGTTGGCCAACACACTCAAACACTCAAACACGGAACACGGAAAACACAGCAAACGGGAAACACATCGAGCGCCATTTTTAGTGGTTACGTAAACTGGAAATGCCGTCTAGTTAAGCGACTGGCGCTGGGGTCACCCCGACGGTGACTGCCGGCTGGTGTCTGCTGCTGCCACTGCTCCAGATGGCTTTTTAATAAAGTTGGGAACGTTAGTTGTCTGACACTTTAAATATGTACATTTTCCGCCGTGGGCCGGGCGGTCAGCTCCCAGCTGAGTGTGCTGTGTCCTGGTGTGTCCTGTTGTGCCTGCTGGGGCCTTCAATGACACAAATCGCAAAAATAGCAGTGGCTAGAGAACGTAGAGTCAGCTATTCAGAATTCTAAGCCATATATTTTATTAGGTTAAAGTCTGTAGTCTGGAGACTACAATCAAATTAAATGATTTAGCGTTGCTTGTAAGACTAAGTAGAGTAATGCCTCTGTGGGAATACAACTCACGGAAAAGGCAATTACTTGGTAGTATCTTGAAGTATCTGTAGATTGTCAACAGAAATGAGGAACATTTATCAAAAAAGGCCTTCATAACAAATGCTTAAACAGGAAAATTCGCTCTATAAAAAAATCTATACAAGATATCCTTAAGATCTCGCACACTTCAAACCTTATCTAGTATAATTCTTCTTGGTATCAATTTTTCATTTCTGAATTCACAGTTTCCCTTAACCCATTTCCTCTTCCAATCACATTCAAAGTTGATACAAGAGTTAACACATTGATTGAGCTAATTTGTAACGCTGTAAGGAATTGTGCACGTACACCATATCCTTCGACTCCACTCGCTGCACTTCCATGCCAATTTTTTAGCCCAACTGACAGACATACGTAGACGTTTCGCTGCTCCACAGAAATTTTTATTGCATTTCTGAAACACAATTTCCCCTCGTTAGGGTGCCGGGGTTCATCCAAGGACTAGGAGGCAGCTGGAGCTGGATGGCTCCTGCTGCGGCTCCTGCTCCTACGGCGCCAGTTTTTGCCGCAGGTCAGGATGCCATTTGGCATTTGCCACTTGATTCGGGCCTCCGCCTTTAGCCAGGCCAGCCAGCCTTTGGCCTTTTTTCGCCTTCGTGAATGAGCTGCAATGGCGTCCCAACGGCACTGGCTATCGATTTTCCTCGACTTGCCTTGACTTGGCTTGAGGATTTGCACCTGGCAGAGCACCTGCATTTAATTGAAATTCGGCTGGCCCGGCTTTTAAATCAAATTTGCCAAAAGCCCCGCAGTTCAGCTGCGATTGCTTGAAAACTCTGCCCGTTCTGTTCGTTTCAGAAACTTTAGTCAGCCTTCAAACTACATGCAGAGAGGGAAAAGCGGAGACTTTATAAATGAATTTATGGTTGGTAAATATAGATTTTAAATTATATAAATTAATACAACATTTTGCCAAGGAGCTTGTCCTGCTTTTAAGCCTAGATAACACTTTGAAAATTCTAAAAAAAAAGCTGTATCTGGTATAAAATTCTAGATCTAGTGGTTCAACATTTTCCTGAGTGTGCCCACAAAATTGAAGGCATCCCACACGTACAAGCGCCTACAGATAGACATTTGGCTAGAGACCGACGGACTGATAGACAGACAGGCAGACAGACGGACAGAGGGGCAGACAGACAGAGATTGTCATGCACAAATTGAAACTTTTCAAGTTACGCTCGAAAAAGTTTGAATTCAACTAATACAGTCGGGTTTCAGATTGTTTAGCCATACACACACCCAAGCGTGTGTATCTGCATGCACGGATGTGTTATTTGCTGGAAACTTTCGAATGGCTTCGAATTCAGTGGGATTCCTGTGTGCCCAGACCGTGGCCCGTGCCGCATGTAAGACAATATGCGGCTAATGCCCTTAAAGCCGGCAAATATTTACGCATAAATGTTTTAAATGTAAATGCCTCCATTTATTCTGGCAATATCTCATCATGCGGCCCCAAATCCCAGCCAAAATCCCAGCCCGCCCCAGCGTCTCGAATGTCTTTCGATAAATGGCTGGATAAATGATAAATAGAATGAATGCCTCAGGCGGCATTCTCAGGGCCATTGTTGTGCTGGCTGCCGTTCCGATTGGCGTGTCTGTTTGGATTTAGCCATAAGCTAATCAAATTCAGGGCTGGCATAATGATGCGACGATGCTGGGAAGCACTTTTGTCGGCTCTGATTGAAAATTTAATTAGGGGAGATCGCTGTCAGTCCACAAAAACAGATAAATTACGAATATTATCAAAAATCGCTCTGGACCAAACAATTGAAAGCTGAAATATATTGATTGCAAGGAAGAGATACAAATATGTAATTACTTAAAAATATATGCAATGCTCGGCTCCCACCAACATATATTTTTGTAGAAGAAAGTTGTCTTAAAATATATTTTACCAATGAAAATGTAATTGAAGTAAATAAATTCAAAACATTTTGTGAAATTCCCTCTCTGACTCTGTACACATGGTTCCCAATTAAAATCCATCTGTTTGCTATTGTTTAAATGGTTTTTATTAACCACAAATTGTTCGCACATTGATGGAAGTTTTTGTTTTAAGGATGGCCACAAACCTAGTGTTCCTGCATTCCATATTGCACCCCATTTGCTGTGCTATCGATGAAAGGTTTAATAAAAACATGTCAATTGCACTGAAGGACCAAGGGCGGGAGACCGAAACAGAAAACCAAAAACAGAAACCATTAAAAGGAAACGGCAACAACAAAAGCCAGAGAAAGCAACCACAAAAAGCAATCTGAGGAGCAACAAGGACTTAATTCGCAAAAGTGTCCCGGACTCTCCTCTGTGCAATCAGTTAAGCAAATATTTACAACCGAAGCCGGAAATACGCTTAAGAAAGCATTTAAATCAGTTTCGCATTTTCCCCAAGCACTCGACTGGAAATGGAAATACAAATGGAAATACAAATGAAAATACAAATGGAAATGGAAATTCCCCTTCCGCGCCACTTCTTCTTTTCTGCTTATTTTATTGCCCACTAAATGCCATGAATGATATTTGCCTTTGCCTCTGCCTTTGACTTAACTCTCGCAGCAGCGGCCACAACAAAAGTTGCAAATTAATAATATTAGTGCCAGGGATGCCCCACCTGCCTCTACCCTCTCCCCTTTGGGCGCCTCGATTTGCGGCTGTCCGTGAGCGGGGACGACAATGGCGGATTGGCGGCTCAACGGTTTTCTCATTAGGACAACTTCCGGCGGGGCTCGGTCCCAGGACCAGGACCAGGACCAGGACCCTCCATCGCCAGTGTTTATGTCATTAAGTGGCGCTCGACAGCCAGGGACATCTGGGAGAGTGTGTCAAAGTATCTGCTTGCTTGCGCCCTCTTGGCATGCCCAGGAACTGTTCCATTTGTGTGTCGCCTTTTGGAACGGAGTATTGTTTATAATATTGTAATGTGGCAAAGCCAAATAAAGTGGAGTGCTGCTCCCAGAGCGAGGTTCAGTGGAAAAGTTTATCCAAAGGCAAAACACCCTATCATAAGATATTTTTGCGGTCAATTTAATTATGTGTTCCTCTTTGTAGAGTTTCATTTGAAGTTCAAACAATATATATTAGTCTCCTTGTTTAATCTTCCTAAAACCTTTAAGTCCTCCCTAAATATTCCATTAGTAAATAATCTTCTTCTCCTTTCGTAAAGTAAATTCAAATCTGAAGTAAATACAAATTGGAGTTATCAAGTTTGAGCAGTCGAACTTCGGGCAGAGGATTGTGTGCACATTAAGGATGAAGCAAAACATATCCTTGCCAGCCAGTTGCGGGATGAAGAACCCTACTGCAGCAAGTCAACTTTTGGGGCAACCCTCGTTCGCAGAGCTGCTTAAGTATCCTTCATTCGACATGTTTACTTTACACTCGCCCTACTCCCCCAGTCCCAGATTCCCTCGAGCTTCCTTCCCATGTCCTCGCACTTTGGTGTGCTCTGCACTGAGCGACAAAAAAGAACAATAATCTTCTAGGATAATGCAACCAAGGGAGGAGGGTCTGGAGAAGGTGTTTTTATGATTGTTAGAAAAAAAAAATATTAATTAAATTTCAGAGCCTTGTTCCGATCAGTACCTTTTAAAGGAGGTGTTCAGCAATATTTAAAATACCTTGTAAAAGTACAATAAATATCTGCAGTTCTATGGCCTCTTAGTTTTTGCTGAGTGTTCGCTGGATTTTTCGAGTCGCTAGCTGGTAGCCGGTAGCCTGCAACTTTAGAAACCATCGAGAAAGCCTTTTGTGTGTTGGTTAAAGGTTTGGCGTGGCCCTGGTCATGTTTCCCTCTGTATCTAGCCCCCGTCGTCCATCTCTTTACCCGTCCTGTCCCTTTGTTACTTAATTTTTTTTCGGTTTGGCTTTTTTGTGTTGTGTCAGGCATGTGTCGAGGAGTCGAGTAGGCGGAGGACTCTCTTTGGCCGGGTCCTTCGTCTGGCCCATGGGCCTTGTCGGCCTAGGCCTTTGTCTCTCGGGGCGCTCCTTTTTTTCGCTTTCCCAACACACCAACTCTACACGTATATTATTTATGCTATTATTGATTTTATATGTGTGTTCAATAGAGTCGGCTGCGAGCCCAGGCTCGCCCCTTGGGAGCTCCAGTCGCTGCAGATTAACGTGTCGCCATTGCCGGGCGCAAAATGAAATCATTCTTCAGGCGAAATTTATAACCAACTTCGCGGACTCATCAACTTTCCTTTGAGCCATGCAATTTGTATGTCTCGACAAAAAAAATACAAAGAAAGCAACAAACAACGAGAAACGAGAGAGAGAAAGTTTCGGGCGCGCTCTTCTTTCAATTTATTTTGGAACACGCGGCGGCGAAATCGCAACTTCAACTTAGTTGCGGTCTGCGAGGCTGCGAAAAAAATAAATATAAAATAAGCCCAGTGCGGTCAACGCTTTTTTCTTAGCCAGGCCAGCGACGCCAGCGACTTTGTGCCTTATTTTAATTTCGACTTTTTAACAAAGTTAACCAAATGTTCGGAATTGAATTTGGGACAAGGCCCAAATCATAAATGGTCACTCGGGCGAGCTGCTCCTAAGTACACAGCCTCTCTGCCGGTCTCCGGGAACTCCCCGTGGCCCCAGTTTATTTACATTGCTAACGCCTAAATTAAATTTTAAGCTGTTGATTTGCATTTTCAGCCAAGAGGGAGGCTTCTATGAGAACCTCTCCAGAGTGGGGGAGTGGGGGAGCTTGTGTTTATTGAACCCTGATTATGTTTAGCAGCGGCGAAGCGAGAACAGCCGAAGGAATCAACATCAAAATCAGAATCCGAATCAGGCACAGGCTCATTAGACTTGCTGGGCTCTGGGGGGCAGGCGGCGAGAGGTGGAGTGGAGTCCTTCTAGTGAAAATGGCTTCTAATTAAGGAGAACGCACACACATACAGACAGACACCCTGACAAACTCATAAAAAAGGTTAAAGTTAAATAAAGAGCCGAGAAAGTTAAAAATGAGCCGGGTTGCCAGTTGCTACTTGTTTGGTTCTTTCTTTTGTCTGCGCCAAAAATCTGTTAAGCATTCCGCTCTTTTCGTTCCTTTTTTGCACCGTTTTTAATGAAATTAGGCCTGCCACATCACTCAGCATTAGAATGGATGGCAGGGGTCGAGGTCGAGGTCGAGGACGAGGATGAGTGCGAGGTCGAGGCCTGACAAAATGAAATTAGCCGCGTTCAACAAAACCAAAATCAAATTTTGTACTACAAAGAAAATGAATAATATACATACATAGGGGAAAAATTGGAAATAACAACTTATTGATTGTCTTGGATAACAGCATTCTGACGTTAATTACATGTTTTACATAAAAATAAGGGAAGGAAGCAAAAGAACACTGGAGTAAATAGTAATCACTTTTATTGATATTTAAAGCATCGGATTATTTTATTTATTAGATCATTAAGAATGATATTATTTAATAATATATTTCTTCAAAAGATTTACGTTTGAAATTTGAATGTAAAGCTTAGGACCATCGACTCGATCTCTGATCTCTCGTCGTTTGCCCACTCTCGCTTGTTCTCATTCTCGCTGCCTTGATCGTCGGCTCTCGTCGCTCTGCTTGCTTGGCTACTCGTCGTATACTTGCTCATCGCAATGGTTGTTGTCTTAGGTACTTTATTGAAATTATTTTCTCCATATATTAAAGATGTTATATTTTCTGCTGAAATTTTCTATACAACTCCGCAGTTTTTTCCATCTCAAATTATGTTCCTTCCTCTACTCGCTTAATTTTAATTAAATTTTTAAATTTTAAGACCCACATTTTTCCTTAGTTGTTTGCTCAGTGTAAAATACATTTAAAATACATACGAGTGTTTGTGGCGGAATGTCAGCAGGCGCGACGGAGAGAGTCCTTGCGGGAAATCAGGGGCTACCTAATTTACGCAACGAAGTAATTTGAAATGGAGGCAGCGACAAAGGAGACGATGATGCCAATGCGGGGGACATGGCTCGAAGAATTCTGCTGGAGAAACCAATTTGCAAACAAGTCAACAATGGCTGAAATGGCAGCGAACAGCGAACTGCGCGTAGGCAATAAGCCGAAGTGCAGTCACTTCCCGCCCATCGTCCTTCGATTTCCCTTCCCTTACCCGCCTTTTGGCCGTCGCCCCATTCCCGCCCCTTTCCCGTGGCTTCAACTATGCAAAGAAGCGAACCCGAAGCTAGTTAGCAAACTGAGCACTGAGTACAGAGTACTGAGTACACTCTGCAAATAGTCGGTCATAATGAAGTCACTATTGATTGCGGGAGAGTGCCTCTGTTTGCTTCGATCCTTGCCGCAGAAAAATAAACTGAGCTGGAGTCCTTGGAGATGTCCGGAAGCAGCCGCTGTCACAATGATATTAGTTCCTCACATAAAGTTCTGGAAGTCCCTGCCATTTCATTCACCGCACTTTAATTAACGAGCTTAATTGAGCTTTTCCCCAAACCAAATCACGGCGAGGGCCATTAAGTGCATTCACACCCGAGTGCGAATTGAAAATGTGCATATTAAATAGTATTCAATTTACGCCTGCCGGCGAATAAAGTTGTCTGGGGGAAACCTTTCATTCGGCTGGAGCTACATTTGATGTACTTCCCTGCCTGTGCGTATTTCATTTACACAGGACTAATAAAATACAAGTGTATATTTCACACACTTCAGTAAAAGGAAGTAATATAGTTTCGAGCTCTGTGAAATTAATATTTGCATTTAAAAATATACTGGTTAGAAAATCTCTTGCAAAAAAGACTAATTTTGATACATAAATGCTTCTTAAAATGCCATTTTTAAATATGCGCTTCTCTGGTAATGGTGATAATATATATTCTACAATAAACCACACTCTTCCTAGCCCATTATTCAATGATATCATCTGCCAAAACATATGATAAATAATCCGCACGAGACAGTAATACGAGAAAAGCTTGCCTTAAAGCCTTCAAGCCCTTCATTTTATAACAGGACATCACATAGTCGGGCTACTCGACTGTAACGTTGTTTTTCATTTGGCGAATATATTTCATTTCCAGACGAAGAAAATAAAAACATAATAAAATAAAACAATTTCATCCCATGGGGTTGAGCTGTTGTCGAAAATTGCTTTGCCAGCACAAGGAACGCTCGTAATAACGAGGAAGCACATCCTCTGCCGCCTGTGAAAACATGCAGCCCACAAGTGGTAATCCGCGTGTATGCCGCATGCTGTATGTGGCGGCTCCTTGTTAGTGATTGCTGTTACCGCCGCAATTGTTTGCGCAAATCGTTAGAACGTTAATCAAACAGCAAAGAGAGCAGGCGACACGCCGTCTGTGCCCGGCAGTCCGTGTGTTTACTCCGCCGGCCTACGGCGCCAAACAATGCGGAGCCTCCGCCCCCACCACAAAGAAATCCAGGTATAAGAACACCTGTGCTGGAGCCGGAGCTGGAGCTGGCTCCCGATCCAATATCATGCGCCGTGTATCCCGCTGCTTAAGCTGAAAGCCCACAAAACCACAACAGCAGGCGGGGGAATACAGATGCAGATGCTCGGGAACTCGGGCCCAGTAACTCAGTAAACGGTGAAGCTGGGGAAAGATGCCAACGACATTTGTGGCCGGATTTCATACAGTCCCAGCCCCAGCCCCGTCTGCCGTCTTTGTAAGGATATATTTGGCGCTGAGAACAAGGCTAAGGCCAGTGTTACCAAATCAGCCAGTTTGCCGCCCTTTCAGCAGAAGTCTCTGTTTTTCCATTTCCCCTTCAATGGCTTCCCTCAAAGTCGATTTAAACAAATACAAATATAGAATAGAACTCAAAGAACTGAATTATTTCAAAGGAAATTACCCGACTTGATTAGGTGTTTATTTATTTATATTTCAAAATGAACAGTTAGCGCCTTGAATTTAATTCTATATTTGGTTCTGTGTTTGTTACTTTCTCTCAAGGATATATGCCGTGAGCCCGCTACTCGGTATCCTTTCAAAGTAACCAGCACTGATTACTGCCCTAAACTGCCAGGACAACCGCAAAACAGGACTAACAAGAGCGAGTGGTTCGCTGCGGGGCAACGCCGTACATGCAAAGTCACTCAATTGATTTGAGCAGCTCGTTGTCAATTATCAGCAGTGGCTCGGACTTTTGTTTTCCTGCCCATTCAGCCGGGACATGGCTTCCTCCTTCCGGCCTTCAGTGCTGGCTTTGGTCTGGTTTTGGGGCCACTTCCTAATGCCGTTGCCTTGTGGCACTGGCAGTGGCCTTCGCACATACTGTGCACATCCCAGAGAAATGCACAATGAGACACTTGGTGCACTTGTCGAGCGTACTTGAACAGTTTCAAGGACACCAATCGCTGCCAACACACACGCACACAGCCCACACCCCACACCCCACTGCTGCGTCTTGTGTTTGTATTGTTGGCCAGAAAATATAAATCAGCTGTTGTCCATGATTCATTGAGTAAAACGCTGGCGCTCTCCCAGTGTGCAGGCAACTGTGCTAATATGCGTGTAACTCTCCCTTTTTCGCTCTTTCGTCCATGGCTTTCAATTCCATTAGGCCACTTCACCCGGCCCTCCCCGCTGGCCGTTCTCTGAGCCACCTTGGCATTGGGCCAGTTGTTGTTTGTAGCTGCAGCTCAACTGTTTTTCCAGGCACTTTGGCAGGTTGTGAGCGCAGTGAATTCCACCTGCGAATTTCCCCTCTTTTACGAAGGTAAAAATGCCCTATGAGCTGCTCTCTGGGCTTTGTTCATAAATAAATCAGTTAATTTACTGCCTGCGAGCGCGAAATCAGCGAGGATAACGTTTTTGGTTGAGAAGTTCATCATAATTAAGCCGGGCTTACGTGCGGAAAATTACATTTTATAGTAGTTGATGACTTAGTTTCATAAAATAATTTAAAAATAGTAAATAAGTGATATTTTACATGAAAACCAAAGGTGTTAGGTAACAAAAAAAAAAATTAATAATATTTATAAATATAAAAATACCCTATTATTTAAGGCCATCACTGCATAAATCTTACTTAATTCACTGTGTATTAATTTCAAAACGCTTAAGGCGAGTTATCAGTGTGGGGATTAAATTTTTAGTGAACTCGGCCATTAACATTAAGCCGGAATTACACACGGGAAAATTGCTGGGCCGCCGGCTCGCGTGTCCTGCGAGTGAAATATATGAGTTGGCGTCTTAAAAATAGCCAGAGCTGGAAGGACACTCGGCGAACTGCGGACTGCGGACTGCGGACTGCGAATCGAGGGTACTGCACATTAAGGCCCACTTCGAATCCAATTAAAGGCCGTTTCGCCGCTCGTCGCTGCCTGACCCACATAAATAATGCATAAGCCATAATCTACGACATAATGCGTTCCCCAATTGCCTCAGGCACTCGACGACCGGCACTCTTGTCTACATTTTTTATAAGCCTCTGCGCCGAGGCGTTCGCCTGGCAACAAGGGCAGCAATTGCAAATATAAAAATAAAAATTCAGCCCGGAAAAGGGAAACAGATTAAAAAGCAAGCAGCAGGACCCCAGTAGCAACCGGGACAAGTCATTGCCAGAGGGCCACTGCCCGGTGGGTTAGGTGAAACGGACAGCCCAAAGAGGCCAAAGGGTCACGGAAATTATTTTACAGTCCAACCTCTCTAGCCTGAACCATCTCTTATTTGATTTGCTTCAGACAACATAAATTGAGAGCTTAATAAATAAATTTCTTTGAAATTTCTCTCTATATCCTGACCTGCAGTTATTACGGAAAAGTAAAGACTGTGGAAACATGATTGATATCCTTTCATATAATATATATATTTAAGTTAAGGACTCTAGACTGTACGTCGTAGTTTAAGCCCTATTCCCGGATCCAACCTGAGCTGTGATTTCTCCTGTACAGCCAATGTCCGCCTACGCGGTGAACACGTGACATTTTGTGGCTCAGCCATTTATGGCCTTCATATTTATTGCAATAGTTGCTGCCAACACAGAGGACAATGTGTGTGTAAGTGTGGGAGGTTGTGGGAGGTCCTGGGTAGCTTGTGGGGGTGGCTGGACTGTGAGTGAAAGTTAAATGAAGCTGGCCAAGGACTCGCCCCGATCTCGAGCACGGCCTTGTCTGTCACCGTTAACGCTCCGATGATTCGCTCATATTGACTTTTCCATTTCCTTTAGCCCATTTGGAGTGGCGGTGCCAACACTTTGGCCAAATTGAACTTGAATGGAAAGCGGGGGCTCTTAGAGTCCTTTGTTGTGGCCAGCGACGATGTTTCGGACCACCTTTTCGGGGGCACATCTAATTGCTTTCTATTTTTAATAGTGAGTAACCCGCATGAGCCTCCTTGAATGGCGCCAGGACACGTGGAGTAAAGTTTAAGGTCATAAAAATTAATTAAAAACAATTTGCCAGCCGGGCGCACGTACCAAGCGGCGTATGAGTAATTTGCCCTGGCAAACACTGCCCCCTCCCTGCCTTTCGCTCGCTTTTCAGCATTCCCCCTTTGTTTTCATAGTTTTTTGTTTGGTTATTTCTTTTAATTAGCGCGTGCGGTCGGAACGCGCGCCGCCGCCGCAGAAATTTCCACGCCAAACGCATCAAACAATTCCCATGGCACGCTTTTTGCACAGTGTACGGAATTGCTTGCAAAGCGTTTTATGCTAATGCTTTTTGTCTTCCTTTGCGCATTACAAGCGCAAAGAAAAAATTAGAATATATGAACAATTTATGCTAAGGGATGCACTGAGCAAAGAGTTTGGGACTTAAGGGTGAAGCATAAATTCTAAAATAACATAGGTAACTCACTAATCAGATATACTTCTACTTGATTAGCACAACTAAATATACAGAGTGTTTTCCACTCAGTGCTCAAAATATCCATAATTAAGCCAAAACAGTCTTAATTTCAATTCGGAAAGCTTTTCTATGTTAGTTTTTAATTAATCTCCATATTTAGTTTGGCCATCATTTCATTATTGGCCATAATATGCTCTCCAGAGGACCTCATATATTCGCATTTTTGAGTCGGCAATTTAATACCCTTTTTTTTGGACAAATCAGAGTGAAAAATATTTAACTAAGCGAACAGAGGATACTAGGCAGCAGCCGGCAGTTTTTTGAAATCTTAAGACTCTTAGAAGCATGCTGCATTTATTGGGTACGCAGCATTAATGTGCTGATGAAAGTATGCTACAAAATATTTCAAAGCCACTGAATAGGGTTTCCGGTTGGCCGAAGAGGCATCGCCCATTTCGGAAATTATTCGAAAATTGCCAATTGGCTAATTTGGCTTAGTTATGAATATTTTAAACTTTGATTTGTTTATACAATTGGGATATAAAAATACAAAATTAGGGACCTAAAAATGCATAAGCCTGAGGTCTTCTTAACAGCATATTTTGGCCGAAAATGGAATGGACAAGTCAGAGTGAAAAATAACCATAACTAAGCCAAAATAGCCTTAATTTCAAATCGGAAAGCGGTTGTATGTTAGTTTTTATTACGTTAATTAATCTGCATACTTAGTTTAGAAATTCAAGAAAATAAATTTTTTGTAAATTTTTGACAATTTTAATGATGTAACCCCTTATAAAATTTTGAAAAATTGGCCAAAATTTTATTTCCTATTTTTTTAAACATTTTATTTCTAAATAATCGGAATTTTAACGGCGAATCGGAAAATGCATGGCATTTGGCTATCATTTAATTTTTGGCCAAGTTATGCTCTCTAGAAACCTCAAGTATGCGGATATTTGGGTCCGTAAATTGGCATTTTTATATCCTAGTTTTTGGACAAATCAAACTTAAGAATATCCATAACTTGGCCAAAACAGCCTTAAAAACAGCGGATCAGAATATATATGGCATTTGGTTGTCATTCCATTTTTGGCCAAGTTATGCTCTCCAGAAACCTCAAGTATGCCGATATTTGGGTCCGTAAATTGGCATTTTT